>VWZK01002976.1:0-31712 GCA_013396935.1 Baryphthengus martii
ATTGGATGTTAGGGATAAGTTCTTTACCAGGAGGGCAGTGGAACAATGGAACAGGTTGCCCAGGGAGGTAGTTGAGACCCCATCCCTGAAGATATTCAAGGTGAGGCTTGACAGAGCTCTGAGCAACCTGCTCTAGTTGAGGATGTCCCTGCTCACTCTAGGGGGGTTGGACTAGATCCCCTTTAGAGGTCCCTTCCAACCTAAACCATTCTATAAAAAAAAAAAAAAAGTTTCTATTTCACGTTATCTTTATGTAACTTTGCTATATAGACAAAGCCTCAGAACACGAAATTGTATTTATTTAAACCAACTGACTTGCTGAAATTATGTGCAATCTCACAAATATTTTGTGCAATCGCTATGTGGATAGTTCTGTCCACTTCTAACCAGTGTCATACAAACTTTTATTATGGAAGTGATGTGGAGTATGGTTATTCTCAGAATTTTTATTTAAACAATGAAAGAAAAACACTCAAAAACTTTATCAGTGTTTGTGTCTTTGAGAATCTGTTTCTGACCTCTAAGGATAGTGCTGCTGCTCTTCACTTCCCTGGATGATCAATGATCCAACCTCCTGGTATTTTTGTACCTGCTGAGCTGTGTGATCGAAGTGACATTGATAATTGTGCAGTATTTGAACAGATCGATACAGCACAGGTTCTCAAAAGTCCAGGGTATCAAAAGAACAAAACAAAGCCATGCCTCACAAAAGCAAGTTTTCTAACGTGTGCCTGTTACACCAGGCAGTTCATTTTGTAGACTGGGGCAGTTGCTTATTGTGGCAAAGGGAAAGTCTAATCCATTGGAATATAGATGGAAAATCCCCCTGGGCTGTGATACTGCTTATGAGTTTGGAACTCGTGGTGTCTGCGTCTTTCTCTGGACTCAGAGACCGTGTGCCAGCTGTTGGCTTAGAAGGTTCCCTTCTGCTCCAGACCTTTTCTTTGTTCTTTTTAACTCTATTCCAGAGTAAGTCTTTGTTTCCTTGCACTTCAACTGGAAACTAAAGGTTGCAGATTTTCTCTTCACGTGTTTGCCATCACCTTTATGTGACTTCCTTCCCTCTCCTAAATACACATCTAGCATTAAAATTGAAATTCATGCTCTCTGAGAGATGTGCAGCAAAGGAGAAATGGTGCTGTGAGTGGCTGCGTTTGGTGTCTTGTGCCAAAGGCACAAATCGGCTGTCAACAGGTAATATTAATTTGTTTCAAGTTGGGTTTTTTTTCAGTCTAAAATTTTATAGATAAAATTTCATATTTTGTAATTAATTCCAAAAGAGAGCAACTGTAATCACAAGAAACATTTGGTCTTTTTTCCTTTTTTTTTTTTTTTTGTTACCTTGTTTGCTTTTCTGCATTAAAGTATTCCTCTTGTTCCTGCAGAACTTTCTGTGTCTGTGGCGTTATCTAGGGAATCTTTGTGTCCGTATTACATATTTCAACAGATGTTTGCTCATTTTCCACTGCCTTTGTTTGGCCTGTTCCATGGGCTCTGTGTCACAATCCGTTCACAGAAGCAGCATTTGGCCTGACTGGTGTGGCCGAGGCAGGTCTTGGTGCCTTAAGCATTTTCCTCTGCTGGGGCCAGCAAGGAAGGGACTCTCAGCTGGAACACGGTGGGAAGATTAACTGGATTAGGATTCATTTCACTCACTGCCTACCTGGGACTCCTCCAAATGTTTGCGTCACTGGAGGCAAGATCAGGCAAACAGGAAAGTTTAGGTCTTTTGTAACAGCCACCTGAACGGTTCAGACTTTAAATGTACCAGAACCCAGGCTTTGATCCTTCCTTAAAATCTTTGTTCCGTGAACGCTTCGCTGGTGCCAATTTATTTGTGTGGACTCAAACTTTCAAACTTAACTGGTGGAGCCACTGTAAAAAAAAAAAAAAAACAAAAAAGGGAAGACTCCTGTTTTCTCTTGGGATGCAGGGCAAGTGATGACAAAGTGCGAAACACCCAGCTCTGCCTTACGGTGCACTTTAATGGAAAAAACTGTAGGGGCTGCTGTGATATATGAAATGTTTTGGAAAATCAGGCTTTACTTGTGAACACGAGTCTATGGTCACTTTTCTTAGTGAGATAATATCTGCTTTTTTCCACTGTAGCTTAAAATAGATCCCCTCAGCTTCTGTGCACTCAGCCTTTTCCAGCTCTTTGCCTTTGATCAGCCTGTATTTATCTCTGTTCGCTCAGAAACCTGTTTCCAGGGATTATTTCTTTTCATAGCTTCATCTCACCTCCTGGAGCGCAGATTAGTAATAAATGCTCTTTACCTCAGCTAGATCCGTGCTTTCTCTCTATATATTTTGTCCCCCCTTCGCTTAAGTATTTTGCCAAAGCCTAAGATGAAAGTAATTAATAGTAGCAAAAAGAGGCTGCTGTGACCCCAAACTCATAATTAACCGTTGTTAAAAGGAGTTGGTCTGTCACTGTAATGATGTTTACCTGGGAAAAAAACCAAATATTTAATTTATTGAAGAAGACCCATGCTGAAATATGCTTGAGCTCGTTGAAGGAAAAGAGAAGGTAACATGACGGTGGCATTTGGTGCATTTACTATTTAGCTTTGTCCTCTTCTTGGGAAGCAAGCGTTGCCTTTCGGTAAAGAGCAACTTAATCCCGATCTGTAGGAGGAAATTATCAATTTGTATGTGCTTAGTGCTTGAAGTATACAATGAGAATAGAGAGATTACAAGCTGGAAAATCAGAAACAGAAATATCTGTCAGACCTGAGTGCAGCTCCTCAAATTTCAGGAAATTGTGTAGTGATACTTAGTCTGTAATAACATTTATTTTTAAACTACCCTCTGTCCATCACAAAACGCAGGTGATGTCATGTGCTTGGTAACAAGCTGAATAACTTCTCTGGAAAACTTTGGAACTATCATATGGCACAGAAGATGAGCAGGGGGGTCAAGAGCTTTACCAGCCTTTCAGGAGAGCTGAGGGAGAGCAGGACCTGGAAAAATGTCCTTTCTTCATCGCGCTTTTCCTGACGATGTATCCAAGGGTAGAGCTGCAGCTGTACTGTGTATCTACACCGTGGTGTAAGGCTGAAGAAAGGAAAATGTGGAAAAACCTAAATACAAACAATGATTATTTTTTTTGTCTCGCATCTCTGAAGCCTTTTTCCACGCACGGTCTGGGTTCGTCTTGGAGTTTTGGGTCGTGCGTTCCCTCAATCATGTAATTTAGCGCATTTAATCTGTGGGAAATGTGGTTGATGTCAGAGCAATAAATAGCATATCCTCAGTGTAAATGTCAGCTCTCTTCTGCATGTTTTCCCTGAATCCTGCGCTGCCTCTGTTCTGTGGAGCCTTCCCCATCTCCTGGGGATTGGGGAGAGGAGTGGTGCCGAGAGGTTACGTGCGGCGTGACACTGCCGGTGACAGGCTTAACGTCATGACTCACCGCTGCAGAAGATTCAGCTAAATAGGTTGTGGCTCAAAATAGTTGGTTGTGATGGAGAAAGCCATGCAAAACTAGGTGAAAATAAAGATGATACTGAGCCCACAAAGCCTCTTAGCCTTATATCCAAATGTGTGAATTGTTGCACCCAAACCCAGCAGGTTGGTACCAGTTGGGAACGGCTCTCAGGGTCTGTTCTATATGCGATGGAAGCGAGAACGGATTTAATATGTGGTTGGTGTGATGGTGCTCTAGCCCACAGCTCTTCCCAGCGCTGCGTGCTGTTGCTCCAACTTTGCCATGACCTGGCTGGTTTGGTTTTTGGAAGAACAGGAGTGATAGAAGTTTGAGGTTTTTAAGAATTTATTTTTTTTTTGCTGTCAGTTGTGATGGTTTGGAAGTTAAGACAAAAAAAGTACGCCGGGCTGTTGTTTTATTTTGTTTTCTGAGGATTGTGTGGTTTGGTTTGTTGTTTGGGCTTTTTTGCTTGTGTCCAGCAATCCTCCCTGTTGCTGTTCTGTAGTGGTTGGCTTCAAGGGCATGGAGTGGAAAGAAATTGCTTTTGGTAAGCAAAAATAGAAGAGTATTCCAGGAGGCTTGCAGTGGTGTGACATGACCTTGTGATGTAAAGAGCATGTGCAAAACAGTGCTTAACTAGGCAGGATCCCTGGTTGTGTGTCAAGAAGTGCCTGCAGCATTCATACGCACCCTCAGACCTGGTTACACTCTGTTCCGATTGCAAAGTAGCTTTATTTGGGTAACTCTCCTGCAGCTAAAAAGGATTTAGGTCGCTGGAGAGATGAGGTACTGGTAGGAAGGGGATGAGACAGGAGGCAGTGATAGTAGGCAGCTGTATGGTGTTAATTTTTAAAGAAAGGCTTTCGAAGTTAAGAGTTTTTTAGCAAGACCATATCTCCTGTTCTTTCTAAGGAGGTGGAATTGGGAGGTGCTGTGTCCGCTGATGCAGAGCTTCACAACCTGGGGGCTTCTGATGGTAGTAATGTCTTTGACAATGGTCATGAATCTCCAACAGTCTGCAGGAGGAGAGTGACATCAGGGAATATAGGAGAGAGGAAAGGGGTAGGACGGTAGAAAGGAATAAATTAAAAAAGAGCTAAAAGTAGATCCTTGTGCAGAGGAAAAAGACAAAAAGAAAGAAAAAGCTACTGTGAGCTCCTGAGAAGCGGGTGGAGTTTGACACTTCGCTCGTCGATGCTCTTCAGCATCAGTCGCATGGAAATAAAAATAATCTGCTTTGGCAGCGGCATCTGCCGTCTGCAGGTCGAGCCTCGGCCTGCAGCACACAGGTTGCTGCAGTCGGAAGCCTCTGCTCGCCTGCGCTGCAGCTGCAGTGACACACATCTGTGTTCTGACAGAGCAAGTCCTCCTCCAAATGATTTATGGCATATGTGATGCTCTTTCTTTCCCTGTGAGGTGTTTGAAGCAGGCTATGTTCTCTGTGTAATCCTTCGGAGGAAAGCGTGGAAAATGGAGAGCAAAAGGCAGTGACAGTAAATCTGTCACTTGGGCACACTTGGAAATCGACATGAGGGGAAAAAGTAGGAAATTTGTTTGTCGTGAATGCACTTTGTCTGAAACTACAAGTTCCAGTGTGTTTTCACTACTGCTTAAAACCATAGAGTCAGTATTAGACACATCCTGGTCTGGAAGCTGTACAGTTTGGTCACTGACGCCGTGCTTTAGGAAATCCTTCAGGGGTGTGAAATCTGTCCCTGTTCACAACGTACTTCTGCAGATGTTTTCGTTCCCATTCCTATCTGGGGGTTTGAACTTTCCTCTGGGTGCAGCCTGCCAAACCCGGATTGGGGACTTTATTGTGTCCTACTGAGGCAGAAGTTGCTTTTGTGCAGCCTTGTGTCGTAAGAGCAGCTTTGCCGATGGTGCGCGCAGGTGTGAAATGTCCCTCTGGGCCTCCACTGTGCCCCAGAGGACTACAGGTGTGGAGTTACAGTAGTGAGCTCTTAGGTTGTACATTAATTCCTGGTTCTTTTGGTTATTTGGTTTTTAATCCCATGTTACCGTATTTTACATTATCCCTTGGCCATCTCAACGTACTATTATCATATTATCCCACATTGTTTTAATCCCACATAGCTCAGGAACCTGAGAGATTTAGTTGCTGTCGTTGCCTGCATCGTGGATCCAGGCAGGGTGGTTTTGGCTTTGAGCTTAGTGACAACAGTGCGGTGAATGCCACCGAACACAACCTGAAGTGACATATTTTCACAAGCTGTAATGTTTTCTCTTTGCCATTCTCTTATTGGGAAGTTCTTCGTTTATTCTTACAGCAGAAAGAAAGTTTCCCCTCGCTTAATGAGCAGCTCTTAAAACATCCCTCTTCCTGTTTAGCCAGGTTACTGAAATTGCCATTGGGTGGTAAGGATGTTTTTTTTTCGTTC
This sequence comes from Baryphthengus martii, assembly GCA_013396935.1. NCBI lineage: Eukaryota > Metazoa > Chordata > Aves > Coraciiformes > Momotidae > Baryphthengus > Baryphthengus martii. The sequence goes on from VWZK01002976.1 coordinate 5,833, forward strand.
GGAAACAGAGGAAGACTTGAAATTAATTTCTGACAGGGCCGTGGGATGGTCACTAGGTATCCTTCGTCAGCCCTTGATCTTGATTTCTTTGGAAACTTGTAACAGGCTCTGTGCTGTGTTCCCTGTCTTCTGGCAAGTCTAGTTTGAAATCCTTTATTCTGTATGGAGAGGTCTTCTCCATCCCTTGACAAGCACAGAAGGCTGCCAGCCAGCTGCAAGACTGACACGTACATTTTCACTTTTCATAATTGAGTCTTCTGAGCAAAGCCCGTAGGAGTAAAATGATTTCAGAAGCTGTAGTTTTACAGATCTGACCATTGGGAGCCTATTCAGCGGGAGTCTTGGGAGGGAAGAGGGAGTGACTCCTCCCGAGCTCGCTCAGTGTCATGAAGCTCCTTGTCCATCAGAAAGGCTTGGACTTCACAGGCAGCTCCTGAAATTCTTCCCTCTGATGATTAGAAGTCCCACATTTCTGTACAGATACAGGTTTTAAGGCCCTGAGGTGCCTAGAAGCACATTTGTCTCTCAATCACAGAGAATTTGCAGGATAAAAATGTGCTTGGGTAAGTAAGTATGTGTAGGGTAAAGTCTAAGAAGGACCCTAAGAGGGTTAGATCAGGTGCACTGCAGTATCTGGTGCAAGATACAGCACGAGCCATTGGCTCTGTTGTCCAGTGCAGCCAAGACAGCGCTTCAGCGATAGCAGTGCTGACAGAAAGGCTCAGCAGCAAATTGTCAGGTGTCCCCAAGCAGACGTTTGCTCCAAATAGCACCTTTGAGGTGCCTCACCTTCCATCCAGCCTCACCCCTTATCCCGCTGTTACCCCACACCTTGCTGAGAGCAGAGTGTGAAGTCCTGGAGTGAGAAAACAGGTTTTTGCCATCATTTTCATCTTTCTGTGTACAGAAAGCACCTTGGGCAGAGAACATTAGGCCAGTGCCTGGCTTACGGCCGTGCAGCCCAGTGGTCTCCCCTTTTAAATGGAACTAGAGCAGAAAAGGTCTCATGAGGCTCAGATCAGCTAGAGCGAAAGTAGCTTTTTATGATGACAGCCTGTAATCACCACAGGGCTGCTTATAGTAACTCGCTGATTGGGATCGATCGGAGCGGTGATGTCCATCTCCTGGTTCATTTCAGCATGGTCCCAAACAGCAATCCAGCCTCTGCCTGGCACACTAATTGTCTTTTATCGCTCCCGCAGATTGCTTTTCCCTGGAGCAACGTCCTGGTGTTTTGTCATTACCACAGCAGGGAAAGAAGGCTCGGTGACAGGGAGTAGCAGTCTTCACTGATGTTTGCCTTTTTTTTTCTTTTTAATGTGCTCCAAAGCAAAGGCTCATTAGTGAATATTCCTAGCAGGGAACCTGTACAAAGCTCATTGCTACACAATCTCTGGCCTCCCAGCAGCCCGTGAAGTGACTTTACTGACACCTCTCACATGCTGCTGCAAACTGACCCGTGCCTTGTTCCAGCTGCTGCCTCTGTCTGGCTGCTGTATCATAGTTGCGCTTTAACCGTGTGCTCCAAAACAAAACAAACACCTATTTTGTCCAGTGTTCAGAGCTCCAATTTGCTTCAAGGTTTTAAATTTATTCTTTGTTAAAAAAAAAACCCACAACCCAAGCAACAAAAGAAGGAGCGAAGTAACCAGCAGCAGTCTTACTAAGCTTCCTTCTGCCTCATTCTTGGGCTGAAATCCTGGGAACTGCATGACTATTTGCTCTCAGGGTTTCCTGGCCTTGTACCCCCATTAATATTCCTTCCTACACTTCGAGTGTACATTTAATCAGCTTTTGGAGATCACCAGGGAATGCGTGTATAGGACAATGGGCAAAGGTAAAAGGAAGAAATCCTATAAATGGCTTCGTGTCAGTGTATATTTATAAATTCTTGAGGGGAATTTAATATCCACTAATGGACAAGACGAACCATGGGTCATTGTGTATGTTATTACTCCTTTCAGATTCAGCGGCAGGGATGATCTCAGAGGACCTTCTTGCCTCCTTCTTCAAAAAGGAGGAAATTAACTATTTCTTCCACAGTCATTGATGCGGTGAAGCAAACGCATAACTGTATCTAGGGGAGTGTGTCCATAATGTTTGACTTGGCAGCCTTGGCTGCAGGTATCTGGTCCGTGTGGGTAGGTGATGAATTTGAGTTCTCTCACACCAGTTTTAAGTGTGGCCCTAATCACTAGGGGTAACAGGGGCAACACAGTACCTTTGCAGTGTTGTCCTTGTATTCCAGAAGAATGTCAGACCAGCCTACACAGCTGTGACCAGCACAGCATAAATCTGTGCATTTTGCGCTCTCTAATCACTGCTTGCTCATCCTTCGTAATTCTTCCTAAGTAGTCACAATTCCGTGGCTGCCAGGTTGTATCAAGTACCAAAGCTCCTGGGAAATCCTGCTGCCTTCAAATACATAAAGCAAACTTTTTGAGGCAAATGCAATTCGTATTGCTTCAGCCACACTTGGCATACATTCCCGAGCCTAGAGATGAAACTTGACTTGCTAGGGATCACCGAAGTGCTTGGAACACCAGCCAGAGGAGATCCTAGCAGGCGAGCATTTACAGAAATGAGTGCCTTGGAAGAGGAATCAGTATTGTTTTCATGCGAGTTTTATACCAACACAGTACATGAGAAAAAGCACAAACCACCTGCACATCCCTCTGCCGATGGGCATGCTTTGAGATAAGGCCAGAAGGATGCTGAACGCGTTTAGGAATGTGAAGCGGTTACTCCTCCCATATGGTTTATTGAGGATCTCAGTTTTCAAAGCATGAGTAGCAGTGAGGCCCGTTATTCTTTCCAACATGCAAAAGGCACAAGAAAGTCATCAATGTGATTCTGTGCAAAGTGTCTCTAAGAAAACACACAGCGAGGAAATGGCAGGAAAGAGCCCCCGATGGAAGAGGAAGCCAAAGTGTCTTCAGGAAAGTGCTGAAAAGTTCTGAAAATGGTCATACTTTTTCAGAGTCCAGATATGCTCAGTTGGTGGAAGATGCTTTGCAAACCCATGAGAGAAAAGTCAAGAGACAAAGCCAAAAGGCTTAAAACAATAATCTCCTTTGTGTGCCAAAATTCAGGATGGAAGTCAGAATGATTGATCTCAGGAAAAAAGTGTGGCAGTTGAAGACAGACATTAAAGCCTTTAAAAAAAAGCCCACCAAAACCAGACGTAGAAAGTGGATACATTCTAAGAGCAGATCAATAAAAAATATTCCTTTTAATGAAAATAATTTCAAAAATGGAAACTTGAAGAACACAAATCCACCATGACCAGCTACTGCACCCAGCTCTCAGGAAAGCTTCTGAGCACAACAGCACAACACCTCCTGGAAGGAAGTCTCCACTACCTGCATGTGTGAAATGTGGCTGGTGAACAATTTGGAAACACAAACATACAGAACCGAGTATCGGAGTCCCATTAGTTAACTGGGGCGTCAGGAAACTTCCCAGGGTTCCCGTCTCTCCCACTGGAGCCGGCCGGTTACGGAGGCAGTGGTGCTTCCCAGTGGGCATGGCTGAGCCCGGGAACCCCTGAGCCTCTCACTGGAGTTAAATACTTAAACCTAAAAAAAGGCATTTACAAGTTGACGCGCTTTTTTTTTGTTGTTGTTATCGTCGTCGTCGTATTTCCTTGCAGTATACGTTTCTACTTCTAGACTATGGAATGTTACATTAAACAATATAATTATTCATTACCTTGCTTCAAATTTCATTACAGTTACTGAGGCTTCATCATAATTTCACACAGCACAGAGACACCAAACTAAACAACAAGCAGCCAGTACTAGATGTATTTTTTCTTTAGGTACCAATAAGCAAAATATCCCATTCCCCCTAGAGATCCCATCAGGAAGGAGGCTCCGAGGAAGGAGGGAGGTTTCCGCTTGACCAGCCTGAAGGCATTGGGTACCACTGCGGAGAGGAGTGTGGTATGTATATCTCCCAAAACTTTCCTGAAGGCGAAGCGTTTTTGTATCCTGTCAAAGAAGGACTGTAGGTTAGGTCTGCTGCCATCTTCCCAGTATTTCTTAGAGAGTCCCAGAAACTTGAGGCGGTGCAGGGTGGCTCCTAACAAGACGTCGGCCAGAGTAAAGACGCATCCACAGAGCCAAAGTTCACACTTCTGCCCTGGAGAGAGAAGTGACAGAGCAGGTAGGGTAAGAAGAAACCTTTGGGTGGGCACCTAAAGGCTGGATCAAAAGATCCACAAAAGCAGGAGCATTTGCATTGGGCCTGGGGTGTTTTTTCTCAGCTCTCTGATCAGACCCCATCTACCAGGCTCCGTGACAGAGGATGTGTGTGGCCACAGAGCTGGGAATATGAGTTAGTGATCTATAGCCCACGGTAAGATACAAATCCCTTTCTGCAAAACGGCTCTGCTGCCTCTCTCCCAAGTAGAGCAGTGGATGATGGCATCCTACCATATCCAGAAGGTCTCTAGAGAAGGGCCCTTAGTCCCACTCAGAGGCAGACGTGGTGCAGTGACCCCCTTCTGCTGTGTTAGTGCCCGGGGACAGCAGCAGCATTTGTCCTTGGCTGTGCTGGGAGCTGTTTCAGGCAGGGGTGTCATGTTAACTTGTCCTATTTTAGGGATGTGAGAAATCCTCAGGAATCAAAACCATTTGCTGGCCCGGCCTGGCTGCTCTCCCTGTGTGCTGTTGTGGAGGTCCTGCCTCTGTCCCCTCTCTTGCAGCAGAGACCCTGCTCCAGGACACCAAAACTGGCAGCATGTCTGTGCCAAGAGCGAAAGCTCAGTGTGGATACTGGGCGTGAGAAAAGACATCAAAGCATTGGCAGCTCCTGATAAGAGGTGACCCTGGAAATAACCTCACCAGAGAGATGTCCAGGAATAAAACCAAGCTGTTGTTAGGCTGGAAGAAGCAGGTTCAGGCTAGGAGAGTGTTAAACACCCCCCTGATGCCTTTTCAATGCTAAGGAGCAGGGCTGGGATAGAGCTGAGGGAGGTGCAGATAAGGAAGCGCGCAAAACCTGGTCCCGTTCAGCCTTAGCCTCTGACTTTGTGCCAAATCCTTAATTTTGAGGATTTTCAACTGTCCAGTGACTGTTAGAGGAGAGAGAGAGAAGCACCTTTATTGCACCCTGAGCAGGTACGGATGCTGCTGGGCTGCCTGCAAGGCCAGGCCGGAGGAATTCCTGGTAATTAGCAGCCCTCGTTTGTAGCTGCTTGGCAGCCTGCCTAATCCTGCTAGAGGCACGGCCCAAGTGGACAGATTGCCTGTGCCTAATTACTCAATAAATGTTTTCAGTGACTAATAAATTGTGGGAGTGCTGCAGCCAGAGCCTCCTTGGTGCTGTGGGCGCTCTGAGGATGCGTCGGCTTAGAGGTAAAGGAAGCAGGGCTGAGGTGGTTGCCTCGCTCCCCGGCACTGCTGTGCGAGGAGGAAGCACAGGTGAGGATGGTGACTTCGAGAGAGAGCTGAGATCCTGTCCTACCCTTCCTGGCTCTCGGCTGCTGAGGTCTGGACCTGGCTGTGGGGTACCCCAGCCCCTTGTACCCATTCCCAGCTCCAAGGTGGTGCAGAAGTGTGGGCAAAGGCAACTCGTCCCCTTTGCATCCGCAGCAGCCCCAGCTCAGACCAGCCTGTCCCAGCTGAATGGGGTGCCTGTGGCAAAGGTTTGCCCAGTGCTCCTGCAGCATCTCCCACCCTCCCCTGCCCCGCCTGCATTGCTGCGCGTCGGTCCGGCGGCCGGGGCTGCGTAGGAGGAGAGCTGCTGCACTGCGGCTCCTGGGAAGATGCCAAAGGGCTGGTGCTTGTGCCCGCTGCTGAGATCCTGACCTGCCCATGGATGTGGCAGGGGGAGCTTGAGGGCCTGAAGCAGAGGGCAGGAGCAGCACTCGAGGACCAAAGGCAGAGTAGCATCTTGGTGCTGGTGGCAGCACTAACCCCTCTGCTCCAGGCACTTGGGAGGGCACTCTGAGGGCACCTCATTAGGCTGAATTCTACTGAGCTGTCCCAGTTCTCAGGTCGGTTAATGAGGATGGTCACTTGAGGCAATTAGGGCAGCACAGGGTGCTGTGTGAATGCATCAGGCTTCTCAGCAAATTCTCAACCCGGTGCCTTGCAGGGCCTGACCTTGGCACCTCCAAGGGCCCTTTGGTGTGGCCTGGAGCGTGACGCAGGGCTCCCCGTGGCCAAGGCCAGCCCCGGGGGCAGGGGCAGCCGTGGGGCCATCCCCTGATTAACTGCATCTGGGCTCTGCTCCAGACCTGGCACTGCGGCCGTCCCAGGGCTGGAGTCACAAGCCCTGCCAGCAGCGGGGACTGGAGGATGACGGCATCGTCCTGGGGTGATGGTGGGACAAGCCGTGCCAAGCTGTACCCATACATCCCTGTCTGCCAGGGTGCTGGAGTGGCTCTCAGCAGGCACCCAGCAGTGTGTATTTGATGTTGGGGATGGCTGGTGTTTCTCTTTGTCACCTGCTGGTATTTGACGCAGATCCTGTAAAGGCTCCCACCCCTCCAGGGCCTCTCAAATTCCCATCAGGTTTCCCTGCCCACTCTCCTCTGGGATGTGCCACAGCCCTGGGGCTGGGGGCAGGGAGAGATTGGCTGTGGGACATGTCCCCAGCCCTACACTTTTGTCTGTGATCCTCATGGTGCAAGAGCCCAGAGCCAGCCCACTGCTTCCTGAAACAGCTAGGGCATCAGTCACTGGCAGCCCCTCACTGGGGCAGAGGATTCCTGCCTCCAGCCTGCAATGACTTTGGAGCTCCCGCAGAGCAGCTGTGAGGACAGGGGTCCTACTGTCCCCTGTGGCAAGGGGTGTGGGGGCTCCCCAGAGCAGGATTGATTTGCCAAAGGTTAGTAAGACCATGGCAGGAGCAACTTTGTGCACGCAAAGCCAGGAGAGCCCAGCAGCAGCCCCAGCCCCACGAATGGTTGCCCCATAGGGGTTGTTCATCAGGTCTAAAGGCGTTGGCTGTTTCTGGTGCTGCACCTTGGCCTTGTGTGGAAAGACATCCCATAAAGTCAGCCCAGTGCTTACCTTGGTATTCCAGTTTCCTCTTCTCCAGCTCCGCCTCGATCTGGTCTAACACCATCGCCAGTTCACCAAGGATCTTCTTTAAGTAGTTCACATTGTCGTGCTCCAGGATCTTGGCCTGAGTGGAGACTGGGGTTAGGATGGGGGATGGATGGATGCCCTTGCAACCATGCAGGGACACAAGGCACCAGCTGCCCATGGCACGTCTGTGGATCATATCCTACAGCTGCCAGAGATATACATGGCTTTGACCCACTCACCATGAGCTTCTTCTGCTTGGAGAGGTAGGGCTCTGATAGCTGTGGCTCCTCTTCGTGGTCCAGCTTCATCAGATCTGTGCTGGCATTAGCCAAATGTCCTGGGGGGAGACAGACAGAGGCTGGTGGGGTGCTATGTTTGCCTGGGGTTGGGATGACCTTGGTCTGGTAGCAAAGCACCTCATCCTCTATGCAAAATAGTGGTATGGTACCAAGAAAAATATCCCAGAGAGCTAAAATGAGCCAGATTTATGGCTTGCTGCTGCTCTGCATCATATGGGCAGGTGGCTGGGGCATCACACACTGTCCCAAGGGCATGTGGCTGTTTAAGAACATCCCTGAGCTTCCACGTAACCTGGTTCCTGCAGCTCCGTCCTCAGCAGGTTGATCCTTTGGGATGTCCGAGCCGGCTGCCCACGTGTGGGTGTATGTGCAGTGCAGTACAAGAGGGAGCAGCACGGCAGGGCATGCTCCCTCCTGAACAAAGCTGTCCCAACTCAGCTCCATGGCCAGGGATGCAATTTGGTAGTGTAGACCCCATCACGAGCATGTGAGAGAGATGCCCATCCTCCTCCCTCCCTGGGCACAGGGAGGTTGAGAAACGGTTTGTTCAAGGGAGCTAACAGAGGGAAAGTCGCAGAGTAAATGAAAGAAGAGAATGTGAGATGCAGACTAACACCTTAGGGACAATATAAATTACCCAAAGCTGGGCTAATCTCTTCCTGCCAGCGACCATCTGTCTCTTCCTCCTTGTTCCCTCCAACGAGGGCTTGGCTCTGCTGATGTGGGTACGGGAGGTGCCAGGGCTGGCCCGGGGCAGCAGCCAGCACCGAGCTGTACGCTGCCACAAAATAGTGAAACTTCCACCACGAGCCTTGAAGCTCTTGCTCACTAAGGCTACCAGCTGGCTCTCCTGGGGTTGTAACTTGGAGGGAAGCCCGGATATCACACCGGTTTTGTTCTCCTTGGGAGAGCCTGGCCCTCAGTTCATCTTCTCCTTGGGACACAACCACATGGATTTGCCTCAGCACCCACTGCAGCGGGGCAGCTCAGCCATCGCCCGGGCATAGCAGGTGTACAGGACAGGAAGGGCACCACCAGCCCTGGGGCACCTCATGGACCTGCCCACAGACCCTGTGTGACAATGTCTTGGAAAAATGCCACCAATGAGGAGGTTTGGACTGGAGGTGTTTTTGAGGACCTTGGGAAGGTGGTGTGAGGCAGATGGGGACTGAAGCTGTCACAGAAAGACCCTTTGTGGAGGGGGCAGGCTTTGCACCCTGCATCAGCCCAAGGTCTGGCGATGGAGGTGATGCCTGGTGACATGGGGACAGCTGTCTGTGCAGGATGCCAGCAGAGGCAGGGCAGACCACGAGATACACCTCAGGAACAGCCTATTTTAATTTGCACAGGTCTACATTCCATCTCAGAGGGACCACCTGAGACTCAGGCAGCTGAAGGGACAGTGGAGCGTGGGGAATGATGTTTGCTACGGATGCTGTTTAAGTCCTGAGCCTAAAGAAGAGGAGAGACATGGGGCATGCCGATGCCCTCCTAACAAGGTCACTTTTCTGGCAAGGGCCTCTCTCCAGGAGCGATCCTTGCTGTTGAGTTATATTAAGCATCGTCAATGTTTCATGAGCACTTGAAGGTCAGATACGCAGCCTTGTGCCGATTCATCCACTATCTGCAACTCCATCTGGCTGTGCTCTCCCACCTTTTCCCTTACTGCTATCAGAGGGAGAGGGGATGTGTGGGAGAGAGAGCCAATTCGTGTGCCCCAGAAAGAGCTGGGTGAGAAGCGTGCATGGTCCACGGGAACCCAGACACCCCTGGAGCTGGGATTCTTCTACAGGGTGTCTGTAGATCCCAAACTAGCTATGCTTTGCTATTTGCCAGCAATGTCCCTGCCTCTGTTGGTGGAAAAGGGAGACAAGCGAGAGCAGGGTGGCTGGCCGGGCTGCGGAGCCAAGCCAAGCCAAAAGGATGGGCCGAGGGAGCTGTCCCACTGGCACTGGCCCTGGGCAGCCCCACCGGAGAGGCGACTTACTGCGGATCTCAGCGGTCGCGTACTTTGGGATCATGGAGTCGGTAGTGAGCTCAGGGTGCAGGATGCAGCCGTGTGTGTAGGCGTCCATGGGGAGCGAGTCCAGCAGCTCCCGGTACTGCAGCACCCGTGAGTGCAGGAGGCTGCCCGGCTCGGGGATCAGCTGCGGCACGTTTTCTGCGAGGACAAAGGGAAAGCTGTCAGCGGGACGCGCATTAGTGGCTCATTAGCCCACGTGGGACACCAGCGAGCGGTCCTGACTTGATCTACCTCTGAGCAGGGACTCAAAATGGTACTCCATGCTTGGCTCTGCCTTCTCCCTGCTGCCCATCCCAGCCAGGCTGGATGCGACCATCCTGTCTGTGCTCAGAGATGGGCCAACCTGCAGGACCATAGCAACGTGAACGTGTGTTGTTACCCAGCCCCACAGTCCCCGCATCCCCAGGAGCTCAGGGTAGCAAGCCCTTCCTCTCTGCAGCCCTTGGATTTGTACTCTGGTTTCACATCTCTTAGAACAGGAAGATTTTGTTCCCTTTCTACAGAAAAGAGCTAAAACACAGGGATTTGAGTTTGGGATCTCGTGAGTTATGCGTTCATTACGCCAGCAGCAATGAGGCACCTAATTCTCTTGGGCTTCCTTGAAAATCCCATTCAAAACGAGTAATCAGGGAGTAAATGACCAAAGAAGGAGCCCAGCACATTTTCACTCTGTACTCAGCTGGTACTTCAGCTGCAGGAGCATCCTTTGCCCCGGGTAGCTCAGCGCCTCCCTCGCCTTGTTGAGTTTAATTCACCTTTTGTGGATGGCAGTGTGTATCCTGTTCTTTTGATTACACTTTCAACTCAAAATACAGGGCAAACGACACCGCAAGGAGTGAAATGTTGTTCTTTTCTCCCTGAAGAACATCAGGTCCACTTTTTTTATGAGATCATAAATGTTTATGGCGTTTTCAGAGAGCAGTTAATAGGTAGTGAGTAAATTTACCACCCGGACTCAGTACACTGGTTGCCCACATGCCAACTGCAGCGTGGGGCGCACCATGCCAGTATCTCAAGCTGTGCTAAGGTACATCGGCAGGACTTTGGCAAATGTGACCAAAACAGATCCTTAATTAAGGGCCTGAAATGACAATAACGCCCGGTCCCGCTTCCAGCAGCAGCAGCAAGGCGGTGGGCACAGGCTGGTGATGCCCACCCGGCAGAGATCAGAGATGTGCAGCTCACCCTGCCCCGGGCCAGGCAGCATCACGCCTGCCAGCACCTGCGGCTGGACAGGAGCCAGGGAAGTGTTGGCAGCTCCTATATTACAAACCTCCTGACAGCTCTGATTTGGGGCCATCTCTGCTGATAGGCTCCGTAAACTCGTTCTGACCGATGGGCATCAGCGTTACTGTCCCCTGAGCCAAGGGAGGTTTTGGTAGCCCCTCCCTGCCCACCGGCTGCTCGCTGCCGGCACTGCCTGGACTCCAGCTCTCCAAGAGGAGAATTTCCATCTGAGAAAAGCAACCGGCTGAATGAAATAATAATAATTGACCTATAGCCTGCATGCTCCTTCCACAGGGATTCCAGCCAGCACCCGACAGGCTGGGGCTGGGGCTGAGGCTGAGGCTGGAAACCAGCAGCGCATCCAGAGTGACCGCCCCAGCCGGTAGCAAGGCGGAGTGGCCACAATGAAAGAGCAGCGTGCTGGCTGCCGGCCCACGTCCTTCAGCATGTCCCAGGGAGGTTTTTTGGTGAGATGGTGATCATCCTGCCTTTACACACCACCGTGGACGTGCACATGTGGGCTGCTGTTGCATACCGCCAGCAAACGGTGAGCTGCGCAAAGGTGGGATGGGGGTGGGCTCTGTAGGACGCGGCTGGGGGTGCAGCCCTTGGAGGAGCCCCTCTCAGGCTCTGAGATGTGTTGCCACTGGAAACAGTGGTTTCTTGGCACTTCTGGGCAGTACCCTAGTGAGAAGCACCCTCAAAATCAGCTTATTGGCACTTTTCATTGCTTTTAGGGGGAAAGAAAACCGTTGCTCATCACACCACTCTTTACTGATAGCTGGCTCTCAGGGTGTGTAAGCAGCTGAAAAAGACCATGCTTCCAGCCCAGGGGAAATCATAACTTAGTAAATACACCTTCTTATAAAGGCATTTTCAAGCTCTGCACATTTCTGCAGGGTGGGCAATTTCCCCTCGTACCAACGCCGTGGCATCCTGATAACGTTTTTGCCGGGTAACGCTGGTGGGTGATGGCTTGGAGCAGAGCACACAGCAGGGAATGATGCTCTGGGCCCTCTCTCCTGGAGCTTCCTCTCTCTATTTCTCAGCAAAAGGGTGAAAAATTGCACCTGGCTGGAAAATCTCAACAACAGGCATTTCCCAGTGCAGGGGCAGCATTGTGTCCCCCTCCTGCTGAGGACAGCCTGTTGTCACATATGCCGGACCACCTGCCCTTCACAGAGAGCGTATGAAGCTGCTGTGTGGTGCAGGGACTACGGAGCGATGGTCCTCACTGCTCCTTGGTGGGAAAGTGGCTGCTGTCCATGGGAAGCTGCTGCCTGCAGGGCTGCTCCTGCTCAATCCTATCCCCGCTGCCCCACCAGTGAGCAAGCGTCGTGTCTCCACCGAGCAGAATCACAGCGGAGGGGCCGGGAGAGGACAGCAGCTGAGCTGGCAAGACGCCCTTGCTTCGGGAGCTATTTTGAGATGTTTTTGATGTCTCTGTTGCAAGGAGGATGGATGCTGGGGCGAGTATCATGATGGCACAGCCCGAACTCCCTGCTCAGCTTTGAAGCCTCCTTGGTGGAGCGTCCCAGCCTGACAGCTCGTAGGTTTGGGGAAATGAGGGCAAAGGGACGTGAGATTCCGGGGAGAGGCCGCTTGCCGCAGCAACCCTGCAACCAGCTGCCTTCAAGCACCATCTCAGCATCCTGGTTCCCAGGGCTTGGCCAGCTGCTGACTGCAGCCCTGCTCCAGGGGGAATATGAGCTTCTGTCTTCTGGCTGACCCTTGCTCTGGGTTTGTGTCACATCATCCCCCCATGGTCCCCAGCACTGCTAACTGTTTGACTTTAAAGAAGCAGTTTTCTCTGAGAAACAGTGTCACCAGGATGGCAGGGTCCCCTGCCCATGGCTGGTGGCACAGGGCTCATTGAGGAAGGCAAAAGGGGCAGCAGCACCCAGCTCAAACCCACCTTCTCTCACTGAGTCCACTTATGGTGGCTTTTATAACATTACCCAAGGCCAAAGTATAAAGGTGGCCAAATCCAGAAGCATTCCCATGGGCTGTGCCCCAACTGTGACTCTGGGTGAGATGCCACCACACACGATGGGGATGGGGGGAAATGGTCTGGTTAGGGAGGCTGGCCTCTAAGGCAGAAAAAGGATGGACTGAGCTACAACCCCTTCCAGAGTTTCCCAGAGCACTTCCAAGGGACATTTGGGGGTTTCTGCTGGAAATGCTTCATTTTCATGGGAGACTGTAAAAGCTTTGGGAGGCTGGTGGCTTGCTCCTTTTCTAGGGTAAAGCTGAAACTTTAAAGGACAAAGTGAGTGCATTTGTCAGACAGCATCTGGATTAGACCTGAGTTTCTCCCAAGACATTGCTCACACCTCTCTTACCTCCTGTGAAGTTCTTCTCCATGTAGTCGATGATCTGTTTGTAATCGCTGATGATATTGTCCCTGTGGATGATGACAGGCACCTCCTCCCCCAGGTTGAGCCGCATGAACCAGGGCTCCTTGTGCTCCATCAGGGGCATGCTGACGTCCCGCTCCTCGCAGGGCAGCCCCTTCTCCGCAATGACCAGCCGCACCTAGGCCAAGAGAAAAGGCTCAGCCCCGCGCACTGAGCCAGCCCTGAGAGACCTAAAGGACCCCAAGAGCCCCTGAATCATCCCAAAAGCCCCACTGCCACCCCCTTGCACCTCCCTGGCCTTCCCTGGCCACTTAAGCACAGCCATGCTCCAGGACACACGCTCATCCTGCAAGAAGCCAAGAAGCTCTTGGCATGAGGCAACTGCAAAATCCTGGCAGCCAAGTGAGGATTTCCCTTCCCAGCAAACAGAGAAGACCCACACCCATCCTAGCTTTGCAGGGTCATGGACCACCATCCTCCAGCTGGTGACTGGTGGCCCATGTGATGGGCGGAGGGCCAGAGGTAGCAGCAGGTGAAAAGAGGCAGCAGCTCCCCAGCTGGGAGGAGTAAGTGCTGCTGGGTTGGGTCCCAGCATAGCCCAGCACGTACCTGAGGAGGAAGAAGCAGCAGAGGCTGCAGTAGCGTTACTCCTTGTACCCAGTGGGTGCTACTGCTTGGCTGAAGGAGGCCCAGACACTGACTCAGGTATGTCCCATGCTTGGGGGTGGGTGACGGCTTTGCTGAGCATGTTTTGAGCATGGAAAAGGTTCTGTTTCATGGAGGGTTTCAAGCAGCCCCTGGGCAGCATCCGTCCTGCTCCAGGCTGCTGCTGGCCCAGGGGCAGTGCCTACCACCTTGGCACCTCTGTGCCAAACCCGCTGCCCTCCATCGGCACCGGACTGGTGAGTGGCACTGCTGGGGTGGCACCCACCTGGTGCGTGGTGGGGAGAGCTGAGCCTAGTGGGTAGGAGGAGGCAGGAGTGGGGCTGGATGGAAGGCACCATCCCCATCACCTATGGCCAGCCCTCAGAGTTGATTCTGTTGCTTTGCTTTGTGCTTGAGATGATGTTGAATACATATGTATTCAGAGATGGCTTTTAGGCTTCTGGATTCGAAAAAACCTGACTGTTGTGAACTAAATATGTCAAACGGGCCAAAAGAAACCCCCTGGGGCTTGTGAAACAGCCCCATCTTACAGAACCACTGAACGAAGGAAAAGCACTCCTTTTCCTTCAACTAACAGCAGCTAAAAATACAATTTAACAAATATAAGCGTTTCTATGAGTACATCAAGAGTTCCTGGGGAATTAGTTATTAATTATTTACAGAGTTGGCAAATCAATTTTTTCTTTTAAAGTCAAAAGGAATAACCTGGGTCCCTCAACTGCAACTTGCTCTCAGCTTTTTCCTCCCAGCTGATGGAGGAAACCCCATGGAGGACCACCCAGGGCACCTGTCCCCAAAATCCCCTTATTTCCCTTTTCTGCTATCAAGAGCCAAGGCCGAAGACAGCTGCCAGGCGTGAGGCAGTGCAGGCAGGAGGTCTTTGCTCCTGGGGTAACCCCAGTGCCTGTGGGTGAGGGGAGCCCCTGACATCACCTCAAGGAGGCGTCCCAGCTGGGAGCAACAAGACATGCCCAGACCTCTCAGCTGGTCCCCGCAGCGCCAACGTGGCTGCAGTAAAGGTACCTTGTGTAAAAACCCAACGTTGGCTGTAAAACTCAAAAAATCCCTTTGTAGGGAGGGCCAGATCCTGGGGAGGGCTCAGGATCCCTCCCACAGACAGCCCAGTGCCCATGGAAGGTGGTTCCGAGCAGCTCCTGGGGCAGAGCAGGAAAAGCTTCACCTGCAGCCAGCTCTGAGCAAAACTCCTCTGCAGGGGGGGTCCTGTGCAGGCCCCGCTGCTCCCCATCCTGCCATGTCCATCACACCAGCTTGTGCTCATTAAGCTTCTTGCAAATGCTCTTTCATTGCAAGCGACCTCAAAACCACAGCTGAAAGCAGTGCCAGGAGGTGCTGTAGCTCTAGGTGTGCCCTGCCCTGTCCCCAGCCCCACAGAGGTGAGGCCGATTGTAGGAAACCCCATTCAAGAAGTGCCTTGACTGCTGCTGATGGCCAAATGAGCAAGACAAAAAAAAAAACAAAACAGCAAGACCAGCTCGGGGCAGGGGATCTGGGCACGAGCATCCCTCGCCGGTGTGGATCAGAAGCCCATTAGTCACCCGCTGCTGGCAGCGGCGAAGCCGACCATGTGCAGCCACCCTGCTGCATTGGGCATCCTCCCTTTCTTTGTGCCCGCAAGTAGGAATGGGCATCTCTGCTCCCAGCCTTCCTGCTGGGCTGTAGGGCTCAGGGGAGCCCTTGCACTGGGGAAACTTCATGTTCCTCCACCCCTCTGAATAGCTCGTTCCATGTACAATACTACTGGTGTGGGAATGAGGGGGCAGCTGGGGCTGGGAGGAGGTCGGGTGTGCTACACAGTGACCGTGCTGCAAAATGACCGTTTACTATTGCCTGGAAAATGTGATTTCTCGCTGGGGCACCCTGGGAATAGGATTTCCAGGACACTGCTGCAATGTCAGGGATAAATCACCTCTGCGTGCCAGGGTCTACTCCCTGGAAGGAGCCTGGGTTGGGGGCTGCCCCCCTTCTCCCAGCAGCAGGGTGGTCCCGGGGCCTGGCTCAGCCTTTGTCTGTGCTCTCGGCCATGCCGGGGTCGGGCTGTGAGCGAGCACAAAGCCGAGGCGGCTCCCGGCACAAGCCATGAGCCCAAAGCAAAAGCAAGATTTGGCTGAACCCCCCCATCTCCATCCTCTCCCCAGGCAGATGCTGTTAAAATGCACAAATAGAAGTACAAAGGAGCCACCCGGCCACCCGCTGCTGCCCTCCCCAGCCTTGGGGTCGAACCCCTTGCTCTCCACACGAGCGCATCCATCCTCCCCAGGCTAGGGGATGCCCTGGGAACTGGAGGGGATTCTTCCCTGGGAACCCAGCTGAGTATTTATTTTACCTTTTGCGAGCTGAAGGACTGGGTCCAATGGTACAAAACCAATCTGTCCTGGGATTTGAGAGCGGGGTCTGTTGGGTCCTGGTTTTCTTCCCCCTCTGTGGATTTCCCTGCGTCGTTCTCCAGCGCTGAGATGGGCCACCAGCTGCAGTTGGTGGGAGTAACATTATTGGGAGTCGCCATGACAGCCTGCGAGCGAGCGGGGAGAGGGACGAGGGAGCGAGCGGCGCTAGCCCAGCATCACATGGGCTTCTGCCAGCAGCATCACTCCCGGGGCAGCTCCATCTCCCCGGCTGGGGTGGGCAGCGCGGTGCAGCGGGAGCCCGGGGGTCACAGGAGAGGATGGTGATGGTGGTGCTGTGGGTGAAATCTCAGCTCATCCCTGCTCGTGGCGGGGCTCCCACGGAAACGTGCAGGCATCGCTTCAATAGGCGAGTCAGCAGCGGAGGCTCCCGCTGCCTGCTTGCCAGCTCGGCAATCCGGGGCAGCTCCAACCCCTGCGCCGCCTCAGGAATATTTTGCAGTAGGGATTAAGATTGATTTTTTTTTTTTTTTTTTTGATTTTTTTTTTTTTTTATTTGGCTGTTTAAATATGGCAGGTGTGTCATCAATACCTACATCCAATGGATACAGGCTCTAAAATGTCTAGCGGGTGTCTCGCCTGCGTTGCAGCCTTCTTGGAAAGAAGCACCAATGGCTCTTTAAAGGTATTTGGTGGTTTTTGGAGAGGACAGATTAATTACTGCCTAATGGGTATTATGCAGCCTGTATTGGGGCAAAGCCCAGGAGCCCTCACTGTGTACTGGGGCTCCAGGATGCCAGGCCAAACCAGACAAACCCTCCTGCACCAAAGCAGGCAGGGTTCGGGGGCATTTCCAGAATTAGCAGGATGTATCACAGCAGAAAACCAACCAAATTTCCACTGCTCGAGGATCTCCAGAAGGAGCTGCTGCTCTCCAAGCACTACGAGCATCACCCAGGGGGTTGCAGGCAAATGTGTGTAGGCATTTCTGGGTGCGGAGACCTGGACATCTGGGACTGTGTTTTATGACACTTGGCTTTTTCACACTCCATCTCCAGCAATCTGGCAGCCTGGAGATAATTTCCGACACATGGGACTAGCTGCTAGTGTAGGGAGGGATGGTGTAAAACCACCCTGGTTATGGGGGTCGTAGGATCGGGTTCCGGAGAGGATGGAAGTGAGATCCCTGCAGACGCAGGGAGACAGCTCAGGGCTCTGGGTGCAAGTGTGGCTCCTCCATATGTGGCTCCCATCTTCACCCATGCTGGAAGTGGTGAGGCTGGAAACCGAGGAGGGTTTGGGAGAGTTGGTTCAAGTGGGAAAACTGAGGCACACTTTGCCCAAAGGCACTGGAAGGAAGCAAGGCCAAACTAGTACCCAGCTGCATGAAGATAATTGAAAAGAACAATTTTCTGGGGACTGGGAGATGAAAATAAATCCTTTGGTGTTGTGACGTCCTGCTCCTGGGCACGTGCGGGAGGGTGATGGCGGAGGCGGGGAAGTGCTGTGCCCTGCATTTCCTCCTCCCTGCCTTCTCCCTGCCCATAGGCAGCAACTCCCCAAAACCATCCTCCCTCTCCAGCCCAGGGCTACCCCAGAGCTGCCAGAGACCCTGCACAGGCCCTGGGGACACCAACAAGGAAAGACTCTTGCTTGGCCTCTGCTTTGGGGCCACAAAGTCGGGGCAGTGGCCTGTGCTGCTGCAAACTCAGAGAAGACTGAGCTTTAAAGAGCTGGCCCCATTGTGCAGTATTATCCTACACCCTGCCCTGCAGCCTCCCCTCTACCTGCTCCATAAAGGAGAACCCTCGCTGCTCAATAAGCATCTTTTGGAGCTGCCTTCACTGGAAAGGGACACCTTTGGCTTTAGAACAGTAAAGGAGCAGCTTGACCAAGCAGAAGTGGGTCTCTCCCGTGGATTGCTGTCCAGAATGCCCCATCTAGTGGCGAATCTTGTGATGAATTAATGCTGCACCGTTGAGAATAAAAAAATGACAAGTTGCTTCATCCTTCTGCATGCTGCAGGTACGTGACGCCTCTGCAGGTGCTTATTTATGATTTATTTCGCCGGGTTTTGGCTTGCTGAAGTGAGCAAGGCTTGAGGGGTAGGATTGGTGCCAGCCTCTTTAGGGGTGTCCTGACCTTGTGTGACCTTGAGATCATCCCCTGCTCTGGTCCTCAGCCTCCCTGCCCCTGCAAAAGGGGTCACTGCTGGGCTGCCCTGTGGGATGCTGTGTGGCCAGACCCAGTGGCATCGGCAGAGCCCTGGCAGAAGGTGCCATCAGGGCAGGATTGTGGATGCTGGAGGTTTGGAAATGCACGATCTGGGGTGTCTGGTTTCAGAGCTGATGCAAATGTTACAGAGGCGACGGAGCAGGCGGCCAGAGTTGATCATGGGACTTTGCAGGTACAGAAGCGTCTTCTCTGTTCAGAAGGAGAGGGTAGAAATCTGGCTGTAGAATCAGCTTCAATGATTTTTAATTTTTTTTTTTCCTCTCCCCAGTGGCCTGATTCAGTGTCTGCAAATGTAAAGCTTAGCTGGGATTCGTTTTGGCTTCTGTAAGGTGAGAAACAAATGTCATTGATCCAGGGTGCCCTTCTGCATCCTGTTTCGGTTGAACTAATCCTGAAACAAGACTGGCAAGTAACTTGTAAATTGCTAGAGGTGAGGGAAGCCAGTGGAAAAGAAGCACAGCCTGGATCTGCTGAGATAGGAAGTGGCCAAGCGGGATCTGATCTGAGAAAAGTCCTAGGAGTGTTGCAATCCCACCAGTGCTTTCTCAGAATATTTTAAACATATTCTTTTGTAAATTGACTGGGGACGCAACCTAGAGCACCCACGGAAAGAAAAAATCCCCCAGGCTTTTTGGGGCAGGTGCAGCAGCAGGCTGGGAACAGTAACATGTATGGGCCACCTCTGAGGCCAAGTGCTGATGCCCATCAATCAAGCTAATCATGCTCTGTAGGCGCCCCCAGAGAGGATGCCATTTGCTAGGAACGCTTGTGGTTTCAGGCAGGCAGCAAGAAGGAGCCCCTGAGTTATCAGAGGAGTGAAGTGGGAAGGCTTTGGAGAAAATGCTGTAAGTGCTGTGTTCAATTTTGGGTGCTGCAGTAGAGAAAAGACATCGAGGTGCTGGAGCGGGTTCAGAGAAGGGTAATGAAGCTGGTGACAGTTATGGAGAAAATGTCTTATGAGGAGCACCTGAGGGAGATGGGATTGTTTAGCCTGGAGAAGAGGAAGCTGGGAGGAGACCTTACTGTTCTCTACAACTACCTGAAGGGAAGTTATAGTGAGGTGAGTGTTGGTCTCTTCTCTCAGATAACTAGTGATAGGATGAGAGGAAACGGGTTTAAGTTGTGCCAGGGGAGGATTAGGTTGGATATTAGGAAAAATTTTTTTACTGAGAGAGTGGTTAGGCATTGGAACAGGCTGCCCAGGGAGGTGGTGGAATCACCGTCCCTGGAGGTGTTCAAAACACATGTGGCTGTGGTGCTTCAGGACATGGTTTAGGGGTCACGATAATGTTTAGTAGACGGTTGGACTTGGTGATCTTGAAGGTTGTATCAATCTTAATGATTCTATGACTCTATGAAATGGCAAGTTTTGGCTTAGGGTATCTCTTAGAGCTTGTCATTTCACCCAAAGGAGATGGTCTGAGCAATGCGTGTCAGCAGCAGTGTTTCAGTACGTTTGCTGTAAGCCTGATGGTCGCAGTCAAGAACCTGAAGCATCTGCCTTTCCTCTGCTGCAGGCAGCACTGGACACGCTTGAACATGTGCATAAACAGTCATTCGGGTAGAATACCAAACTGCTGAGGTTTTGTCTACTTTTTTTTTTTTCTTTCCCCTTCACTACTAGTTACTCCTGTCCTGCATAAGAGTCTATGGAAATGTGCCTGGAGAACCTGCTCTCGGACTCTTCCCTCCCATCCAGCCTTCTGGCAATCTGGATACACTGCTCAGCTCTAAACTTCAGGGTGTACCTTGGGATATCGTGGGGTTGACTAGTCCCAGTTCCCCAGCTCTCCCTGGGCACAGCAGGTCTGCTGCACATTGCCCATGGCTAAAAATGGCCTCGTGCCCTCTCAACATCGCCGACCGCTCCTAGTTTTGTTACACCGGCTTGAAGGTCTAGACACTTCCAGGGGTTTGCACGTGCTTTGTTCATGAGCAGCAGGACTGGGCTCCATGGCAGGAACCACTGCACTGAGGCGCCCTGGGGCCAGGCAGCCACAGCACGTTTCTGGGGATGAAAGCCTCGCTGCGCCCCTTTGGAGGGCTCCAGCTCACATGGAGTAGGGACAACACCGAGTGGAAATAACAGGATTTGTGCCTATTTAAGATCTGTGCCCCAGCTTCACACACACGTGATCCAGGCCAATGCTCACTAAGAGGTGGGGTAATTAAGAGTCTGAAAGGGGGAAAGGACTGCATCTAGCAACACCACCTTCAAATGCTTTTAAAGGCGGCACAAAAGCAAAACACGAACAGAAATGTCAGCAGGTACCCTCCGCTGAAGCAGAAACAGCCTTCAAAAAACCAGGAGCAGCAAAGGTAACTAGTACTGAGTATTTACATTAAAAGCAACGGGTGGATTATACTGGGTTTACCGTAGGGAGAAAAAAGGGAAACTGCAGAAAACTGAACCCACGTGTGGGTATGCAGGAAAGTGCTGGAAAGGGGTAGGCGAAAGGAAAGGCATGGTTAATACTCACCCGAGAAAATTCAGAAATCAGTTAAAATTGAGAATACTAGCCAAGATCCCATGCTAAATAACTGCATGACACTTGAGCAAAGTAAGTTTTAGTTGTATTCTTATGTTAACTTACACAGATTTATTTGAACATTAGATGTGAATTTCCTGGATTCAGAGTGTAAACTTTAGGGCTGATTAGAACAAAATTTACAGAGAGTAATCATCCTCTGGAATGTCTGAGACTTCTCTAGCACAGAATACAAGCCCAACTGTCCACATCTGCTATAATCTATTTTTATACAACTGCTTGTGACTCCTTGGCTTGCTGACTACTGATTTTTAAGTGTGCAAGTAAGAATGGCACTATTTTACTCCAACAGGGTTGCTTAGCATGGGCATACAGCTGGCACTGAAGGCAGACTTTGGTATTTTAAAAAAAGGTCGTGAGGGGAGATGAGTGTGAGTCAAATGATTCAGTCTTTAATTTGCTGGGTTTTGACAAACATTTATTAATGCAAGTCTCAGCAACAAAGTTTTTTATTTCAATATTTTCAACCAGAAGGAATGTTATAGCTCTACACCACAAAGCCTGTAGGATACACGCTTCTTGCTTACCCGATTTCCACGCTGTTTTGTGTATCAAACGTACTCAGAAACAATCTGTATAGATGGCTCCGCCACCTCCACTCCTGAGACAGCATGGCCCAAAATAACCTAATAGCCTGCGTCAGTCCCTGCTAAATTATTCCATCTGTAAAGCACAAATAACAAAATATATCTTTGCTTCTAAGAGCTTCACTTATCTGCAGAAAAATAGAACTGCTTAAGAGTGAGCTAGTTAGATTATAAATGGTTCCAAGCACACACCCGCACATTCCGGACCTCCCAACAAATTTGTGAGGAGGAAGCATTTACAATTTGATCCGACTGAAAAGGAGCCAGATAGTGTTTGAGCAAAGGAGATCCATCCCATCTGAAATACTCTACGCCCTTTCATTCTTCTCTCCAGAGCAGGATGAGGGGGACAGAGCTGTAGCTATGAAACCCTTCTCTAAGTACACGTGGAGAATGAACCTCCCAAACACTGCAAAATTTCAGAACAAAACCTAAAAGGCTTTTCCTCCAACCCCCGAACCATAGTGAAGATGGCATACAGAGCTGGAATATCCGCAGCACAAACCGAAAAACAAAGGGGGTTCATTTGATCTACAGTGCTTTTGTTAAGGTATTCAGAGACTTTAGTGCATTCTTTTTAGAACTAAGCTCGGAAACTAGATTCCACTTCCCATTTTATTAGAAAACTAAACTGTATGAGGCAAAGAAACATTTGATCGAACACATGACAGTGAAAACATGGCACGGACAAGGCATTTAACCCAACTGTTATCTCAAACTGCGATTCTGGATTCTCTATTGCCTCCGGTCAGGTGTACATCATTTCTGCCATGTGAGACATTTTCTTGGGAATATACAAGTAGAATTCCATGTATCCCGAAAGATCTTCAATAGTCACATCATCCACAAAGGCTCGAGCTTGCTCAGAACAAGATCTGGGAGAACCTGATGAGGCTGTCGCGCAAGGCGATCTGTTCTGGAGAGACTGGGCGTGGACGCCCAGCACCGCCTTCTCGCACTCCGACAGGACGCTGCGCAGGCCGGAGAAAGAGTACACCTCCATGGCTCGCCACTGCCGGCACCGGCACTGCTTGTCCGTGCAAGGGCACTGCTTGCTGTCGCCAAGCAGGGATAAGGACTGGAAGTCGGAGGTTTGGCTGGTCTCAAAGGATGAGGAGAGCGTCGGGCGATTCTCTCTTGACTTCTCCAAAGGCTCTTCGGCGGTGAAAGCTTCCAAAGGTTCAGTTCTGTCATCGCTGGCCTCACAGTGGGAATCGCGCCCGTCCCGCGTACCGTGTTCCGCTGTAACAAAAACGTCTGAAGCGATGCCGCCCTTCGGGGTGTCTGCCTGGGTTTTGTGTTTCAGCTGGTTGCTGGCTTTCGTATTGCAATACGTAAACTTGGGAGGGTGCAGGACGGGAGACTTGGAGCGCCTGCGACGCGGGACTCGTGCCGATCCTCTGGAAGGCTTTCTTACGCACCTGCAGGGTTGGAACAGGTGAGCAAGTAGGTAACTACAGAATCCACACCACAGCTCAATAAGCTCTAAAATGTGGCTAAAAATGTTTTAGAATTTATTTTTTTGCTTAGAAAAATGTGGTGACTGGTCCCTTAGAATCTCTGACAGAAACAGGGGAGGAGTCTGAAGAAATTGAGGCTCCCCCGCAAAGGAAAGACAAACAGCCCTACTCTAAAGGTACTTCCCCCAAAATCTTGTGTTAAGCAAATGATGCTTCATTATCCTAAACTGAACTGCAGTGCAGAACCTGGATGAGCTGCTGGCAGAATTGCACTGAATACGCAGAGTTCAATACAGAAATAAATAACCCAAGAAAGAGGTGAGAAGGAGTTGCAAAGGTGTAAGACTTGAAGAAAAGGACTTCTGAGGAAATCAGTGGAAGAGAAAGTTTTAGGTACCCTCTCTAAGAGAGGAGGCAATATTGCTTTTAAAGTCTCTGACGAAAGCACCTTAAAAAACATCGTATCAAACAGCCATGATATAGTTCTGTAACAGAGAGGAGAGAAAAGATCTCCTGAAACAATTAACAAGGACTTTCAGTGGAAACAGTACACAAGTGTTGCCCATCTGGAAGCAGAAACGCGTGCCCAGCGCAGCGAACGGCGTGTTTTACCCGTGCCACGCTTCCTTCGAGCAGGCAGCCGGCTGCTTGGCTCCATCCGCAGCTGCTCGTGTCGCCGTTCGGAGGATCGTCCCGTCGCCCACCGCCAGAGCCGCGGTACATCTGAGGAGAAAGGGAAGTACCGCGTTACGGCAGCGCCCGAGCACACTGCCGCAGAGCTCTGGATTCGCTTGAGATGCTTCACTCAGACATTTCCATTTGCAGCCTTGACTCCCTCCACAGTCAGTGGTTAGGAACAGGATGTTACAGGGGTTCATCCAGCCCCTCTTACCCGACTGACCTCTGTCAAGCGTCTAAAGATAGGTGAGATGAAATCAAAGGAGGCCAAAATGCCCAGAGGCCGATGTCATGCCCTATTTGTACCAAAATGACATATTAAAGGAACGTAAACCCAGGTTCCAAATGTTCTTGTCAGACAATAGCTGTTAAAGGTAGACTCCGAATCAGCTGAAACGCAGTCGGGAACCCACAGCAGCGGGCTGAGGGGGTGGATGTGGTACAACAACAGACAAGGACAGATTACCATTCTATTTCTCATTAAGTTCCCTGGCTAAATACGGAATGAAAAAGACATCTGGCCCTGGAGGTCCAGACAACAAATACAACCGTCTCAGCACGTGAACCTGTGTTTATGATGGCGGGGTGTGTCTGCAACACAGAAAATCCTTAGAAATGAGGCTGAAAGTCTAGCAGAAGAGCCCAAGTACTCTGCCCAAAGTCAGTCTTATGGGATTAGTCACAAGACTTGAGCTGTTCAAAATACGTGCCTGTAGAACAAGACCTTTTTATGCCTAAGAAGGTATCACCAGCAATCACCCAGGATTCCACACAGCCCGTCACTGCTAAGACATCAGCAGCGGTACGTTTCATAAGCACGGTTCCTTGCTAGAGAACAGCTGGGGTTTTTTTTCCCCACATTTAACGGAAGACCTCCCGAAGTAGAGGAAATAAGCAGCAAAACAAAATATATTTTAAGATGCAGAGGAAGTCATGAGTTCACAGTATTGATGGCTACAGAGATGAATTCACTATGGCCACGGGTGGCCGTGGTGATGCAGGTGACCGTAGATACCGGAACAGAGCTTTCTCTTGTGTTTGTGAACTCCCCAAAGATTTTTAAGTGACAAAGTGTTAGACTGCATAATTTTATTAACTCCTGCTTTTAAGGAAGATGCTTATATTATTATCAATATATTCCATTATTATTGTATGATTATATCCTTATATATAATATATGTTATATATTATTATAATTATCGGTACATTCTATTCTATTATTATCAGGATACCCAGTATCTTATGGAATAAGTTTTTATTATAAGAATGTCTGGGAACATTTTATTCTACAAGATCCCCTGAAATCAGAAACAATCAGCGCTCATGGTTAGCCTGACGATCTCCAGTGAGACTGGTTTCTCCAGCATGCTGCGAAGTGCTGCTGCTGTCCTTCAGATGCTTTCTGAGCAGCTCACAGTAAAGGCTGATAACGTCGCTTCCGACACCAGCGTTCTGTATCACACCAGGTGACTTCAGCGACCACAACAGGTAAGAGTGGGCTCACTGGGCAAGTCACTTCATGTTTTCATACAGTCACTGTGTAATTTCAGTCGGATATTGTGTCAAAATTAGTCAGAAATGAAGCACTGCTTTGGCTATATGTTATAATGACTACGTATCACGTGAAGCAATGCAGTTGTCTCCTCTGGGAGAGTAGGGAACCTTTCACCAAGACATTTCTTTTGAGATTCAAAACAACAGAAAACAAATACAAATAAAGGGTAAGAAACCGACAAATGACACGGTCCTTTCCGTTGCTTCCTTACCCTGCTGCATCCACTCTCAGCTTTTTGAAAGCTGTTTGCAGACTCTCTTCCTCTTCATCTTTAGCTTCCAAGTCCATTGATGGTCTCTCAGTGTGTAACCAGCTGCGCCATACAGAATGAACTGAAATACAGAAATTAGGGTTTGATATTGAGTTCTGAACACACACACACACACACACACAGACAGTCTCTACAAAACTGAAGTGAACGCGTAATAGATGCTCGTTCTATCTCCCCGCCTTCTGACCGGACCTGCCCAGTGCTTTTCACCATGAACTCCAAGCTCAGCTTTTCTTGGAACAAACACAGCTCGTGTCAAAAATAACAACGCGCCTTTTTGTCACCGGGTGAACAAACGATCGACGTTGTCAACTAGTGTGACTTCGGCGTGAGCTGTGAGCGCGGCAGCGCCGGAGGAGCCGGGGACAGCCGGGCGCTGCTACTGCCGCGGGCGGCCTGTCCCTGCGGGACACCCCCCCCGAGACCACCGGGCAGACGTTTGCGGGGGGATACGAACGGCGCCTCGGGACCTGAGACAGGGCCCCGCTGCCTCCGCGGCCCGCGGGCCCATCCCCCCCAGAGGGCTCCGAAGCCCCCGGTACCGCGGCTCCGCCAGCTCCCCGGGGAGGG
>VWZK01002976.1:31786-43543 GCA_013396935.1 Baryphthengus martii
GGGGGGTCGTGAGAGTCTGTGGGGCGCCCGGAGGGGCGGTTCCGGGCTCAGCTGTCTGTGGGCGGCCGGGGAACGGCCGCTGCCGCTCGTCCCTCTGCCGCTGAGCCGCCCCCGGTTTCCCTGCCCCAGTTCGGTACGCTGAGGGCCGGCGCCAGGAGCGTCTTGGAGCTTTTAGTCCCTTTTCGTCTTTTAAAACCGAATGGATGTGCTGGCGCTTTGTGCCATCGTAACGCTGTGAGTAGTGGTGGTACCTTGCGGTGCGCCGAGCAGGATTCCTAGTCCGGTAGTGCTGGCAAATAGCTGAAAATCAAACCGGGAAGGATGGGTGTGTGTTTTCCTAGGATATGAAGAGCACAAGTTTCAGTGTGGTTTTTGACACAACATTAAACTTTGCTTGTTTTTCACAGTAATTTTTCATTTTCTTGATATCAGTGCTAGTTGGCTGGTGCATCTAAATTACGTAAGTTTATATTTAGTTATCACAGAGTAAGTGGGTTTTTATCTGAATAAATTCTGCATCGTTTTGAGAGTTTGCTGTGGCAGCGATGAAGGGCGGTGTGATAAAATATTTGGTCTAAAACTGGTAGCATGTTTTGAATAATGTACAGGGATTTTAAAACTTTTTACTCTCTCGCTAAGGTTATGTAATACAGGAGTTTGGTAGTTAAAAGAAAGAAAAGATTGTAGACTGATTTTTTTTTTTATATATTTTTTTGTAAAGAATCTTTTTGGATCAGGGAAGAACGTTAGTGAAGTAAGGACCGTATGTTTCAGCAGAGCAACTGTAGTTAATTAAGAGAGTATATAAAATAGTAACTTGCTCAGATGAGCATCGTGTTGTCAGTCTCTGTGTGAGCTTCCCCCTCTGGTGTTTACTTCGTAGAATTGTCAGGGTTGGAAGGGACCTTGAAGATCAGTGAGTTCCAGCCCCCCTGCCACGGGCAGGGGCACCTCCCACTAGAGCAGTTTGCCCAGAGCCCCATCCAGCCTGGCCTTGAAAACTTCCAGGGATGGGGCTTCCACCACCTCTCTGGGCAACCTGTTCCAGTGTCTCACCACCCTCATGGGGAAGAACTTCTTCCTAACGTCCAATCTAAATCTCCCCTCCTCTAGTTTGAATCCATTCCCCCTTGTCCTATCACCACCTGACATCCCAAAAAGTCCCTCCCCAGCTTTCTTGTAGGCCCCCTTCAGACACTGAAAGGCCACAAGAAGGTCTTCTTGGAGCCTTCTCTTCTCCAGACTGAATAACCCCAACTCTCTCAGCCTGTCTTCCTAGGAGAGGTGCTCTAGCCCTCTGATCATCCTCGTGGCCCTTCCCTGGACACATTCCAGCACATCCATACTTTTCTTGTAAGAGGGACTCCAGAACTGGACGCAGTGCTCCAGGCGGGGTCTCACAAGAGTGGAGTAGAGGGGAAGAATCACCTCCCTTGACCTGCTGGCCACACTTGTCTTGATGCTGCCCAGGACAGGGTTGGTTTTCTAGGCTGCAAGTGTGCACTGATGGCTCATGTTGAGCTTTTTGCCCACCCGCACCCCCAAGTCCTTTTCTTCAGGGCTGCTCTCAAGCCAGTCCCTGCCCAGCCTACATTGGTGTTTTGGATTTGCTCCGACCCAGATGCAGGACCTTGCACTTGGTCTTGTTGAATCTCATGAGGTTGGCATGAGCCCACCTCTCCAGCCTGTCCAGGTTCCTCTGGATGGCATCCCTTCCCTCCAGCGTGTCAGCCGCCCCACACAGCTTGGTGTCATCGGCAAACTTGCTGAGGGTGCACTCGATGCCACTGTCCATGTTGCTGACAAAGATGTTAAAGATCGGTCCCAGCACTGGCCCTTAAGGGACTCCACTTGTCACCAGCCTCCACTTGGACATGGACTCATTGACAGCCACTCTTTGGGTGCGGCCGTCAAGCCAATTCTTTATCCACTGAATTGTCCATCCATCAAACCCATGTTTTACCAGCTTGGAGACCAGGATGTTGTGCAGGACAGTGTCAAAAACTTTGCTCAGGTCCAGGTAAATTACATCAGTTGCTTTTCCCTGGCCCATTGATGTCATGACCTTTTCATAGAAGGCCACCAGGTTTGTCAGGCATGATTTGCCCTTGGTGAAGCCCTGTTGAACAGCGTGAGCCTGGCGGTTGTAATGCTATGGTATCCTCCCGCGTGTGTCATACTGGCTGTCTGCGGCACCGCCTGGCTCGGTGAAATCACGGCTGAGCTGGCGGCCAGGACAGCAGCGGGGAGAGCTGCCGCCTCCAGCTGCATTCCAGCTGTGAGGGAGCAGAAGTTACTGCTCTGTACCTGCAGGAGTAACTAAGCTGTAGAGGTTCACGTTGAGTCTCTCTTTTCACCGAGACCTTTTCTTTGCCACGTTATAAAAAGCTGGTGCATAGTTGATAAAAGCGGAACTAATGTGGGCAGTAGTGCTGGGTTAGGAGGTGGAGTCAGTGCTCCGTAGGAGGGTCTTCTGGTTATGGGAGCTGTTACCATTTGCTCAATTTAGAGTTTCTGGAAGGTACCGAATGACCCAATGATTGAGGTTGGCAGGGATCCCTGGAGGGCCACCTTGAGCCAGGTGCCTAGGACCGTGTTTAGGTAGCTTTTGATTATCTCCAAGAAAAGAGACTCTGAAGCCTCCCTCAGTGACCCGTGGCCCCATTCAGTTGCCCTCACAGTAAAGAAGTGTTTCTTTACACTCAGACAGCACCTCCTGCACATCAGCATGTGCCCATGGCCCATTGCCCTGGCACTGCGTGAGAAGAACCTGGCTCTGTCCTCTTGGTACCCAGCCTTCAGGTATTTATATACATTGGTGAGATCCCTCCTGCGCCTCTTCTCGTGACTGAACAGCCCCAGCTCTCTCAACCTTTCCTCATAGGAGACATGCTTCAGTCCCTTCATCCATCCTTCACTGGATTCTCTCCAGTATACCAGAGTCTCTCTTGTAGCTGGAGGCCACAGTGCTGGACACAGCACTCCAGCTGTGGCCTCACCATTGCTGAATAGAAGGAAGGATCAGCTCCCTTGACCTGCAGCCCAAGGGCAATTAGTCCCTTTGCCACAAAGGCACGTTGCTGGCTCATGTCCCTCTTGGTGTCCACCAGGACTCCCAGGGCATTTTCTGCACGTGGGCCTGTTCCTCCCCAGGGGCAGGGCTTTGCGCTTCTCCGTGTTGAAGTTCATGTGGTTCCTGTCGGCCCCTTTCTCCAGCCTGTTCAGGTCCTGCTGGTGCATCAGCCGCTCATCCCAGCTTGGCGTCCGCAGCGAACATGTTGAAAGTACGCTCTGGCACATCACCCAGATCATTAATGAAGATCTTCAACAAGACTGGCCGCAGTATTGACCCTTGGGTACATCACTAGTTACTGACCTCCAGCTAGACTTTGTGCCACTGATACCACCCTCTAGGCCCAGCCATTCAGCCACTTTTCAGTCCACCTCACTGACTGGTCATCCAGCTCGTGCTTTGTCCCCTTTTCCATGAGAGTCTTGTGGGAGACAGTGTCAAAAGCCTTACTGAAGTTCACGTAGAAAACATCCACTGCTCTCCATTTGTTTACCAACCCACTCTCAATGGAGAATGTTGTGAAATATGACTGCCTTGTAATTTAAAAAAAGACTGAGAAGATGATCTCGTCACGACCCATACGGCGTGGCCAGAGGCTCTTGCAGTGATGGCCCCCACACCAAATGGCCCTGTTTTTCCAGAAGGAGTCAAGTCAAAAGCGTTAAATGGCACAGGCTGGTCAGCCTGGTAGGCTTCAACAAGTACTGAGCTTGAGGGAGCCTGGTGTAGAACTGAGACTTGCTACTGTCAGTGGTTTCTTCTCAGCACCAGCAAAGCCCATGCTGAAGAAGCAAACCTTTATTGAGTGTATTTTTAGCAGATGCGTGGCTGGTATAGGATGTGCACGTGATTGCGGAACTGTAAAACACTAAAGAACATCAAATGCAGAAAGATCTGAGATTCCTTGTAGCTAGATTAGATGCTGGCCAGAGCAGATTTTTTAAAAAACAACAACTATCAGCCCCTTTTTATAAATTCCTCTTTTTTTTTTTTTTTTTTTTTTAAAGCAAGGCTTACTGTTTGCTATTTGTACTCTTACTTGTATTTGTACTTGTTCAAGAGCTGGTATCAGAACATTTTAATGGCCATTTGCAATGAAAATACCATGTTCTGATCGATAAACTCTTGCTGATGTGTAACTCTTGCTGGGATCTAGCCATAAGGTAAAAAATTGTGTTTGACTTAAAAAAACTTAAGAAAAATCTGTTGGTTTGGGGGGGTTTAAGTATCTGTGTAACATCAAGTCCCAAAGTTGGAAATCGCAGTTGTAGAAAGTTGACTGTTTCTAATGGTGATCTTCCTCACCTTTCCTCTTCTGGAAACGCTGTAAGACAAAGAGAAGAGTCTGTCTAGACTGTAATGGATGTACAAGGTGCTGTTGACACCAAATATTACTTTAAATTGCTAATTCAGCTGTGCAGTTTTACAAGAGACTGTTCCATTCTTGGGGATCGTAAAGCTTGTCATGAATCGGCTTTCGGAAATGTTCTAGTAGAATGACCTCAGCTTTGTGCACTCGGTGTGCTATCTTGGGTTTATTTTCGTGTATTGGGATGCTGCTGGGCAACTAATGTTTTTAACGAGGTTCTTGCATCTGTGTCTCTTTTTCCATGTGTAGCAGTACATGGTAACTCTGTCACCTTCTGGCCATCCCAATAATGAAAACAGAAGCTAAGGATGGAGAAGAGGAAAGCCTGCAGACAGCCTTCAAAAAGCTGAGAGTTGACACGACTGGGTAAGTGACACCCCAAGGAAGTATCAAGTCAATATGCTACAAGTGGCCTGGACGGGAACAGCCTTGCTGTTAAATTTGAAGTAATGAGGTGATTGCAGCAGGTCAGCTCTGAAAGTCTTCATTCTAGTTAAACAAACTGAAATAAATTCACTAGCTGGAGACTGCGCTTCTCTGTAATTTATCTGATCGCTCTTAGCTCCCCAACAGGCTTGAAACAAACCTAACGATAGTCAGTGGGTGGCAACACGCTTGAAATGAATTTTAGCCTGAATGTGGCTTCCAGAGGTTATGTCCGTAGCACTAGGACTCTCCTGTTGAAGTTAGCACGTTGTCATGGCTCCGAAGGTCTGCCTTGAGAATAAACTCCCATCTTTTCCCAGGAGAGAAATGTTCTTTCCGTGTCAGTAAAGGAGAGCATTAGATTCAGTGCATGATTCCCACACAAACTATTTTCCTTGCTGTCACTTGCAACTTCCCTATTTATAACCAAAATCACTAACTGGGAAAGAATGCTTTTTGTGTTGTTTTGTGGGAGATCCAGCACGTGGCACGTACCCTCCCTGTCCCAAAGAGCAGAATACAAGCAGCTTGTGTCTTCTGTGAGTGATGGTCACTTTTATCTGAAATGAAAAACAAAAACTGCTTCTCTGTAGGGTTGTTTTCTGCTGACCACTGTGGACCGTGACGTGTCGCTTGCATCGTGCTGTGTTTCAGTGAGCTATTGTCAGCGATGAGATTGTGTCGGTAACTGAAAGGACAGTGTAGGTGAGGCAGCTGGGAAATACGGAGGTAGGAACTAGAATGAACATAGAACTAAGATGGTGAGTAGGTGGGCTGCTTAGAAATGATTGACCTCTCAAATGCTTCCCATTTCTTTAGTGGCACCTCCCAGGCAGGCATACAGAATCACTTCAGAGTTTTTACCGTTGGTCTTGAATTTTCTGCTCTGTTTTCATCGTCCTTTGAATGGAAAGCAACAGATGTTTGACTAAGAGTTTGGACTCTGTTAGTCCCTATCCTAGATCAGTGCGTGAGGACTTATTTTCACTTTTCAGGGCGCTTGCCCTGCTTACAAACTAATTTAGTATTGCGCTTGGAAAATAATTTCCTTGTGAATTCCAGTGTAATATGTGAAGTTACAACTTGAGCAAATTGTTGTTGGGATTATTACAGCTCCTTGAAATCAGGAGTTTGGGATGAATTTATAGCATCAGAAAAATTAGTAAATCTTCTAAGGTCCTTGGCTCGAACAGAAGTTGACACAACTCTGTTGGTCAAGTGATCCAACTTGCAATAGTGTGAAGAGTTTTAGCTTATGTTGTCCTAGATAGAGGTTTAAGTGTTCTTCAGTTAAACAAAGTCTATTTATGTCCAAAGAACATTTATTTTTAGGAAAGAATGGCTTATTTGTCTCTGGAAAAAGAGACGTGTTTCTTCAGTGATGGTGTTTTTCCCCTCCCCTTTCCCGGGAAGCTGAAGTTGAGCCATTGTGCGTGTGCCTCATCGTTGGCGTGCCGAGTTCGGGTTTCAGCCTGCTTGTTGAATGGCATCGTGTTTGGTGAAAGAGTCTGTTGTACAAACTTTGGAGACAGGAATGTGTAAACACTGATTTGGGTCTTCTTTGTGGGCAGGTCTCTTAAGACATTTTTTAAATGATTTGGAGCACTCTTTTCTGGGAAAGAAGAGTCTGAAGTTTTTTTCACGTTCATAATGCAGACTGGTCTCTGCTGTTAACTTTTGCTTGTCTTTCACAGGTCTAACGCTTCTCTCTCTGTGGGTGAAGGGACAAATCCAAGAGCATTAGTTAGAACACTGGCAGATGAAACCAAACCTAAGAATGTGTGTACTACCAAGGAAACCTGGCATGGGTAAGAGAATCTTGGGATTATCAGACTACTTCATGTGGTACTGTGTAGGAAGCAAATTTTAAGTAGACAAGGTTTCTAGTAACTATACTCCTAAACAAAGGACCTGAGTTTTCTTTATTAAAGGACTGTTTAAAATACTCAACACCACCTTTTTTTGACAACTATTCTGATTTACAATTCTGTGAAGTGAAAGGAAATGCTGTTAAGCTCTAGATTGCTAAACACATTTATATTAAGAAATATCTGTGATGAACTGCTGTGCTTGAGTCAGACAAACAGGAATGCATCTCTTTTGATTGATGTTTGACATTGCAGAAGCTGTTACTGTGCTTTGGGAACTAGATTAAAATAAGAATTGGTTTCTGGAGTGTCTGTGCAGAACTTCTCACTTGTGTCCTGAAACAAAACCACCCTTTGCATTTCCTTCGTTAGTTTTGTGCTGTTGTCTTGTGCTTTGTCCTTCCCTTAGAGGTTATTTTGTCACGTCTCACATGCTTTACTTATTTTCTGACCTTAAAAGCACATGCTTTTGGTTTCATTTCCCAGGTGTTCCTTTTGTATTTCGCACAGCTTCTTGACTAGAACAAAGTCTTTACTTCCTTTTGTATCTCTCCTTGATAGGACTATGAAGAAGCCTTCAAGAGGAGCTGTGAGAACCCAGCGTCGCAGGCGTTCCAAGTCTCCAATTCTTCATCCTCCAAAGTTTATCCACTGCAGCACAAAATCACATTCCACGTGCAGCCAGCTGGTGCACAAGAGCCAGATTGATGCCCAGGATGACAGCAGTGGGTTTGGGATGCCAGTCCCAAAGGAAGCTTGTGCCCACGAACGATGCGGTATTGCTCCTGACGCTAGCCGGAAGGGAGCTGATGACGAGTCTTTGGGAGCTTCCGTTACAGAGTCAGCATCAGAGAACAGGCAGGAGAACTCTGCAGCTGCCATTTCTCTGGTATCCAAAGCAAGCCTAAAGACTATGGAGCTTTCTGACTTTCAATCCGTGTCCAAGCTGACGACAAGTAACCCGTGTGTGTGTGCAGATAAAGCCTGTTGGTGTAAACGATGGCAAGATATGGAAGTGTACAAATTCTCTGGCTTGCAGAACACCCTCCCACTGGCACCTGATAGAAGAATAGTTTCTGAGGATCACTCCCAGTCTTTGCCATCAAGAACTCCCTCAAGTTCTCCACGCTCTTGCTCTGAGCAAGCCAGGGCCTTTGTGGATGATGTGACTATTGAAGATCTTTCGGGATACATGGAATTCTACTTGTATATTCCCAAGAAAATGTCTCACATGGCAGAAATGATGTACACCTGACAGCAGTCAGCACTCAAAACAGAAGGGTGGGTGGTTTAAATCTGCCCTCTGCCACTCATGTGAGATGCAACCCACTCCCAGCTCACTGTGCTTGCAATAAAAACACTTCTTTGATCTTAGGTAACGTTCGTTATTTAAGCTGGACAAACAGTTTGGTTTAAGCATTCTAGTAATGACGTAAACACGGTGAATGTGTTTAGAGTGTACCTGCCTATATTTAAGTGGCCTGACATTAGGGAAATTCTACTTGGTTTTCAAAGTCCTCCCAGTTCAGTTTGTTGGAAGAGAAACATCTCTAAATTGCTTGGTGATTAGAGCTCTTGCTGTGAGAAACTTGTAATTCAGCTTCTTTGAAATCACTTTAACGCTGATGCTTGTGCCTCGGATTTTATTTCATAAAGGAGCGACCGTCTCCTGTCCTCTTCTCGGTACTGTTACCACTCCAGGCAAGTTCAGGAGACGGAGTTCTCTTTCCTTGGGCAGGAGGCATTGTTATTTCTTTGTGCCTAAAGAGGCTTTTATTTCTGATCAGCTGAACTGGCACCCTCACATCCTCCTGCCCCATCAGATACTCTGAGGTTAACATAACATTTGCCTGCAAGGCTGCCTGATGAGAAAAGAAACTTGGATGATCAAAGCAAGACTTTTCAAGAGGTTATTCTGATCTCTGTAGTGGTGATTAGTGGGAGATATAAAGCAAGCGTGGTGACTTTGTTGAAATGGCCAGCAGGCCTTAGAGAGTGTCTGCAGCAGGAGGAATACCCTGCTGGCTTCAGGGGTTACTTCAGCTTCTTCAGGGATTGCTTCTTCAGTTGACCAAAGGAGAAATGAGATGATGGACTCTGTTCAGTGTGGGCTTTATATAAAGGCCAAAACAACATTTGCTTGCTTCAGTGGTCTTAGTTCATGCACTCTAGAGGTTTTATTTATTTCTTCAGTTCTGTTCAACCTGCTCTATAACACCAAGTATAATCTTCAAGCGTTAAGGCCAATAGTGAAGTGTCGTCAGCAGCACGGTAGGGAAATCCTGAGCACTGTGTTTGCTTCCTCCTCCTCTCCAGTCTTTTAACCAAACTGTTGTCACATTAGATGCCTTATCTAGCTTTGTATTCTTCCTAAAATCTACTTCTTGAGAAACAGCCAGCTTGCCATGCTTTGTGTGCATCAGCCAGCCTGCCCTGTTACACGTGTGTGTAGCAAAGGAGCATCCCAGCAAAAGATACGATTTGCTGAGAGAGAGAGGAGTTGTGTAGTTTGTCTTTACTATTTGCAGGACATGAACTTTCCTGACCTGAAAGGTCTGGAGAAGAAATGGAGAAGAATTCCTTGTGAAATCCCTTGGTGTTACTCTCAGGGTTTTTTTTTTTCATTTCTTTGGCAGTACCTCGTATCTTAGAACTAAGCGGCCATGCAAATGTACCTGTGTCATGTGCCTCTTGCAGAGTGCGCTTGGGTCCCACATCTCCCTTCCGTTTCCTTGCTCTTAAATAGCTGTATTTCTGCATTTTAACTTCAAAGCAATCACTTGGTGACTATTGTCTGCAGTACTGGGCTGCAAAGTGCGAAATGACCTTACTTCTCGAAGAGTTACTCTTCGCTGTTGCCAGATGCTGGCAAGCAGCAGCCACAGCGCCGTTGTGGGGCTGAGAACACCGTTGGAAACTGTGCTGCATTTTCCCATTTCTTTTCTTGGTCACCACAGACTTGTACCTGCAGGATTGAGAATTATGACATCCCATGTTATGGAAAGCAGATTGAAATCCAGGAGGTAAAAAAAAAATTAATATATTAAGAGTAGAAAGTGATGAACTGGTGCAGACTGGGAAGGGAGGCCAGCAGTGCTGTGCCACTAGAGGTCAGCCCCAGCCCTGGTGTGGGCTGGCTGGGTGCCCCGGGCTCCCTCCGCTCAGCCCGCGGGGCAGAATGTGCTTTTTTTTCTCTGCCAAAATGAGGGAGTAAGACCAGCTGTGGGTGCTGCTGCTGCCTTAGTGCGCACGTAGTGATAGTGCTGTCTGAGACTTGTGTGTGTTAGAGGCCATCGAAGGCTTTCTAAATGCCAAAGTCTGCATAAGTTAGTTACATTTACACAACGTGTCCTTTCAGTTCACGACTCTGCTGTGTAATTAGGAAGAGTTGCTAAGTAAATAATTGCATGGTCCTGAACTTGACATCCTCTTAGGGCAGTTACAACATCTTTGGGCTGGTAAGTGCAGGAGCACCATGAAATAGAAGACCATGGGTAGCTGCAACTGCTGCCTCGGTGCTTTCCTTTCTGTTTACTACAAGGCGTTTTAAGATGCTTTGGTCTACCCAGAAACCACGAAACAAAAATCTCTGGTTTTGCTTTGAGAAAATAGGAATTCCTAGCCCTTAATCATGCAGCAGGAAACTTTAAAGCATGACTGTGTAGTCTAAAAGCTTAGTTTTTTTTTAAAAAAAACTTGAGCCAATTTCAAAATCTGATTTTTTTTTTTAATTATTTTTTATTTTTTAAAAAAAAAAGCATTAGAGGGCTGGTTCTGCCAAGTGGCAGAGTCCTGTTGGAATCCCTTACCAAATTGTCCAGCCCTTCCTGGGGCTGAATAAACATGAGAACTTTCAAAATTAGCTTTATAGCGGGCAGTTGGTCCTTCTCACCTGAGCTGGCAGGTATTTTATAGTTCATGTGCTGTATATACGTACTTAGCTTTTCTTGCAGTTATATATTCTATGATTTTTTTTCTATACAAGGAGGAGGCAGAAACACCAATGGGGAGGTGGACGAAGTTGTGTTATGTGAGTCTGAAACTTGCTGTAGTCTGGTGGAAGCATCGCTCCAGAGCTCGGTGTGGGTCAAGGGAGTCTGGAAGGGCTGAGCACAGCCTGCTGATAGCACGGCCTCACCCCACAGCTCTGGCAGCTTCTCAGCAGCTTGTAGTCGCCGAGAGAAAGGTCATCTATCTCTTCATGATCTTGCTGTGACAATGTCCTTAGGAGCTAGGATAGGTGTGGCTGGAAGAGAGGGCGATTAGCCTGTTACCTGGTGTTTCATTCATGGTTGTCCTCTCTACCCATCTGTATTTGATGACATGGATTGTCGAAAGCAGGGTGGGCTGTCACTGCTCTTAATGTGCCCGCCCACAGCTGTCCCAAGGGCAGGGTCTCACCTTTCTTTTCCAAACAGTGAGCATAAATTTTCTTCCAGCTGTTAAACAGCAGGAAATTTTGGTGAGTTTGTGTGGCTGGGCAGGGAGGGAGGAATGACTGCCAGTGATTTTTTTTCACTACCCTGAAGCAGGTCTGGAAATTCACGTTAAAAGCAGCGGGTAGGAAGGGGAGCTCCGCTGCCCTTACGTGAGCAGAGTGTTCGCTGAAGGCTGAGCGACGGCTGCGATTTTGCTCCTTGTTCGAACTCCGCCCGGTGCCAGCCCAACTCCCTGAAGGCGCAGGATGCTCCCCGCCCGGCTCTGCCCGGGGCATCCCGGGGGCCCGGCTCCCCCCACCCCTTCTCTCCTCTCCCGGAGCGGCTCCCGGTGCGCCCGGGCGGGCGGCTGGGAGGAGGGAGAGATGCGGCCCCTTCCCAGGCTCTATTTTAAGCAGGCATTTACTTTCCCAGCCTCTTCTCCGCCTGGATCCCTGCCCGGGGCGGGGGACGGCGGGGGATGTGTCTCTTCCCTCCTTCATAAAAGGGCCCCGAGGCGGAGGCCGGGCTCTGGGGGGTTATTTTTGGGAGCAGCTCCTGGGATCCGATGGCCTTGTTAGGGCAGCGCTGACCTTTTTCCCGACG
>VWZK01002977.1:507-19820 GCA_013396935.1 Baryphthengus martii
TTTATGACTGTCTCGACAACAATCGCCCAACATGAGGTGACAGGTGATGGAACACTGGAACAGGCTGCCCAGAGAGCTTGTGGAGTCTCCTTCTCTGGAAACTTTCAAACCCCTCCTCAATATGTTCCTGTGCGGCCTGCCCTGTGAGATCCTGCTCTGGCAGGGGGGTTGGACTCAATGATCTCCAGAGGTCCCTTCCAACCCCTGCCATTCTCTAATTCTCTGATTCTCTGGCTAATTACATTCACCTGATGGCTTTTTCCATGCCAAAACACTCAGGCCTCACATATCTTTGTTCTTAATTTTTGAAAAGGAATCTGTTCTCATGCATCTTGTTTCCATGTAGATCTTCTGTTGTCTATTGGAATAGCTGAATTAACATTAATACCTCTTCCTCAATATGGATGCCAATCTCTTTTTGTTTTCTCAACTTAGCAGTCTTGTTTCACAAAACCTCTTTGAGAGCTATGCTTCCTCACTACCTCAAACAAATTGCCCACCAACTGTCCACTAGGTTCAAAGGTCGCTGAGAAAGACTAACAGGCAGGTGCCATGACACTACAATTCTGTCAACCTTGTTTGCTTTGAAACTTTTGCCAAAAATATGGATGGCAATATAACAACTCTTCTATCGCTTTATAATGGCACTTCTGATTTTGTACGAAAATCTTTATCACATTGATGCAGACAAGATACAATGCCAGTCTATTCAGCATGTGTTGGGAGAAGCAAGAGTAGTAAGTCTAGTAAAGCTTCCTGAACATACTGGTGATTAAGGGCATGTGTTAGATGTTGGAAGTAAATCTGCAAGGGCATTTTGCTGAAGATGATGACTCTCCCAGGTTCTTTACTAACAATATGTGATCTATCAGGTGCTGTTATATACATTATTCTGATACTCATTTGAATTCTTGAAAATCAGTTTGAAAACATACCACAAAGAATTGTGAAAAACACGTTGACAAGGGGATACCGTTATGCCAATGACTAATGCAGATAGGTATTTCGTGCTCTGATGAGCACAACAAACGAAAGATGGAACACACCTATTGCATCAACTCATTTCTGTTGTTTATTGGTTATACTTGATCAGCAATCATTGAGGCTGCAGGTGGTTCTAAATTGTGGCATTCCACTGCTCTTGGGTAGATAGCTGGCCAGCAGAAATGATGGTTTGTAGAACTGGTTTGGAATCCATTACTGTTTTCTAAAAAAAAGGAGAAAAAATAGTCAAGAAGTGATAGAAGACAGTAGCTGTGGCCTATATATTTGTCAAAATTTAAGCTCACCAAGAACATGTTTTCACTGTGGAAGAGCGAGTACTCAACGTGTCTGATACACCAGGAGCCAAAGTTAGGTTAATTTTTTTAAAAGGGCTTTGACTATGCCATATCAGAGGAAACATACCTGAACATGTGTGTATCATGAATAATCATCGTGGTATTTGCTGTCATGGCTGAATAGAAGCATGTCAATTATACAGTGTAGGAATAAAATAAAGCTACTTACGAGATTTTTTTAAAAAATAAGACCAACTTCACTGGTTCAAGCAAAGACTGACTTGATACTCTGTTTTTAGCAAGAGGGCAATAGCACTGACCTAGGGAATGTCCAGGAGGAAGGAAACACATAGAAATACTTCCCCAGAATATTTTTCTCATGTCAAAATTGATGCTTCAGAGATTTTCTGAGCAAGAATTCTCATCTACGTTTGAGATGAGGTGTTTAAAATGCATATTTAGTTTTGGTATGCCTGCTGTGTGAAGGACCAGTCTTCAGTATGTTTTGAATCTGCCATTTACTAGTTAGATTTAATTTCCCTTGCTTCTTGTACTTCTCTTCCTCGTATGTCTTTCAATTTTCCATCTCTGTCATATTCTTTTCTCAGTTTTCTCTCTTCCACTTGTGGAATGGCTTACGGAATAAGAAGCCACAATAGGCTGGAAATGTGGTGCTATAGAAAGCAGTTTGTACTTCACTGATATAGAGTTATATGGCCCATGAGTGCTGTTATGTCTTGCAGGCCATACTTTCTCAGGGTGCTTCACAAGTAGCATATTAGATGTAGCTGAACTCTAATGAAGCTGAGAAAAAGCAGACATAGAATAAATCTCCTGATATATATTCTGGTGCAGGTAGAGGTCACATTGCGAGACTTAAACCATTAGGGCATTTCAGTGGGGAAACAAATTCTTTAGCTTCCTGTGGCCTCCCAGAAAAGAAGGAACCTTAGGGGGTAACATGTTAAGCATAAAACCCAAACACTTTCTCCTGGGCCTCAAACCTCCTGCTGTCACATCCAAGTGACATGTAAACTTCTTGCTCTCAGCAGGGAAAGAAAGTTAAGATCAAATTGCCCTTTTACTGACCGAAGCATCCATCTTTATAATCCTGCTTATTTTTTGTTTTGCTTTGCAATATTATATTAAAGAAAGAATGAAACAACTTGACGCAAATGTGTAGATAGACATTTTCTTAAACTACTTTTTTCCAAGCAAAATGTTTTAAAATTGCTTTAGCAGTAGTTTTAATGGTTTTAGGCCTTCTATTTATCAAGTAAGAGAATTCAGACTCCCAAACTGTCTTTATATCTTGTTTCTGGAAAATGTCTCTTTCTGTCTCCCTAAAGTATACTTTTTTTGATGGAGTCTGACTGGAGATGAAATCTGGATTCTAAGAGCTGGATTTTTACTCCTCTTTTTTTATTTAGAATTCTATTTTATTCTTGAATCCTGTGATACGACATTACTTGCCAAGACATTCTAATATAAATCAAACTGTTCACAAATCTGAGCTGCAAGGTGGCTGATTTCAAAAGCTGTATCAAGTCACAGATTTAAATGAAACGCGCAAGTGGGCTTACCCATCACTTCAACGGTGTCACTGAAATGCCCCAAATATCGGCTGACCATTTATTCTAAACAGCAATAACACATTACTACTTAGAGAGGCTGCTTACCTGCTTTTGAGCAGCATAACTATTTTGATTCCCCACAAGGCCGTTTTTCAAGGCTTTCTCCCTGGCATGGTCTGCCATCAGGTTCTGGCGTAGGATTATTACACTGACGAGTTCGAGTGCTTTCTCCATTGATGCAGGTGGACCAGGCACTCCAGCAGCTCCAGCCTCCATCAGTGACAGCTGGTATTAAGACATCATACTAGGATTAGTCTAACATCCTTCTGCCTTCTGTGCAGTCACAGAAAGATTAATCAGAGCTTTTTACTTGACGCTTTGAAGGGTGGACAAGATAGACTGTGAGTGAGTTCTTAGGCTCTCAGTTACGGAGATTCTGCAGATCATTTCAGCCTCTGGCATGCAACACACCATACAGATCTGGCTTTTGAAAATGCCCTTGTCAGTGGTTCTGCTTAAGAGCCCAGAGGTTTCAGCATGTTTGCCACTCTAAGAAGATGCCTGAATATCAAGTTCTAAGCCTTGTTTTGAACACCTGTACTTTAAAAACTTGCCTGCAGAGAATGAATTTACTGCACAACAAAATGTGTATATCGACCGTTGCAGAATTGCATTCATCTGCCTCTTCCCCTTTTGCGGCAGGTCCTGCCTCCCCAACAGACAGAACAGACGGAGCACACAGGAGGTGCTGAGCAGTTTGGGGCCTCAGCCGTTAAGCTGTGCCTCAAGGTGCTTAACAGGCACCTCAGGGTCTGGACCCCTTAGTAGACAGGCTGGGAGTTTGGGCCATCTGGGTTCGTCCCTC
This sequence comes from Baryphthengus martii, assembly GCA_013396935.1. Classification (NCBI taxonomy): domain Eukaryota; kingdom Metazoa; phylum Chordata; class Aves; order Coraciiformes; family Momotidae; genus Baryphthengus; species Baryphthengus martii. The sequence goes on from VWZK01002977.1 coordinate 4,227, forward strand.
AGCCAGTGAGAATGACCACAATGCACCCTCGACTGGGGTATAAATGGGGTCCTGCCTGAGAGCCAGAGGAGATGGTTCTTCACAGAGCAGCGAGCCTAGCAGTTGGACCCTCCCTTTGGACACACTATCCAAGGATTGAGGGAGTCTCCATGGATGGAGTGAGCCTTGGTCCCCTGATTGGGTGAGTGGTATCTTGGGCACTCTGGTGTGGGAGGTTTCCCCTTGGTGAGTGAGCATTGTGCCCATTTTCATTTATCTTTCCTTAAGTTTTGGAAATTAGTTGTGTAGCAGCTAATTCCCAACAGACATGCGAACCTCTATTTGGTCAGGAGTGCTGGGCAACCCTGTGGTGAAAAGGGATAGTGCAGGGAATACTGTGGGCAGTGATGCACCAAATGCCCACCAAATACATCTGGATGCTGCTAAAATTGCTAGAGGGGAAAAAGGAGGGGCCTGGGGGAAACTGGGGCAACAACTGCTCCCCACCCCGGACAGTGCAGGTAACCCTGTCACACCCCTGCGAGAGGACCCAAAGGGATCAAAAAAGCCAGAAGCTGTGGTGTGGGGTTCAGGTCGCCNCAAAAAAGCCAGAAGCTGTGGTGTGGGGTTCAGGTCGCCTGCTCACCATGGTGAATTCTTGCCAATGGTCTGCTAACAGGGAATCTTATATACAGATTCCTGGGGGTCTGGAGCAAACAAATTTAGAGTTCTTAATCGATACAGTGGCCAAAACCAGTGTCCTAAAGAAGCAGATATCCGAGAACTAGGAATCAAGCCCTCGAGGAAATACATAAGTGTGATAGGGGTAACGGGTACAGCAGAAAAATGTTCCATGTCTCAAACTCAGTTTTGGCTGCCTGGGGAAAAGCAGATGACAGCTGTGGAGGTGGATCTAAGCCCTTACAAGGGGAATAGCTTGGGATTTGATGTATTAGCAGGCAGGCAGTGGTATTTGCCCAGTGGCTGTATGTGAAGTTTCAGAAGCCATGGGATGGAAGGGGCTCGCATTAGGACCCTACATCTGCCCCTGCCCAGCCACCATCTAAAGTGCCCTGCGTTGCTCAGACCCCTCCACTAGCTGTGGCAACACTGGGCATCACAGGAGTGATCAGTGGCCGACCGGGAGAAGAGACAGGTCACCCACTCCCTTTACAATTCTCCAGTCTCACGAGTTGGTAAACCTGATGGACAGTGGTGTTTAACAATGGATGCATTAACAGCTGCTGTCCCGAGGATAACACAATAGTAATAGCGAAGGGCTGTGACTCACAGTAGCATCCTGTCCTATGGGATCCAGGAGGCAATAGAAAGCATATAGAAGAGGGGGAATGTAATGCATCAGTGGGAGAATCACCCGCCCTCCTGTTGGCATCCGAGTTGGAGCCACATGAGCCAACCTGTAATAGTGAAGCTACTCTCCATTGACATTGTGCCTGTGACCCCTGCAAAACCCAGAGGCTTATATTCCTGGGAAGACTTGGATGGGAAAACCCACCTAGCGTATTAGTGGGTGGGTGGCTGTTTTGTTTTGTGGGTGCCTCTGTGACACTTTTATGAACCAATCTAATAGGAAGCTACTACAGTAATTATGAACTGTGATCACGTGTCAACAAATAAAGTGCTTTTGCAAGAAACTGAAGACAATATAGCTTATGATGTGGTGAGATTGCTTTTGTCTGCAATCAATTTACCATTGCTGCAGCATACTTTGATAATGCTCCTGTTTACTTAAATGAACTTTGGGCATCATTCCAAGACATAGCAATGTATGTGGGACAATGAATTCTAATTTAGAGTGGGCCCTTTACAGAAGGAATCTGGCAACTTACGCTAACCTCCACGCCATATACCTATGAGATTTGACAGCAGTAGGTATAGAGGAGTATTATGACATCCTGCTGTCCTTGTGAAGGTTCATTTTGCCAGGATACTATTCACAATAACAATTATGCTCATTTTAATCCATCTGGAGTATTTACTAACCTTTAACTAATGTAGATTTGGGGATCTGACAAGCAATTCCCTTAAAGTAGCTTGAGCACAGGCATGTACAGGCTCCATCTACCAGCACAAGGGTACCCCCGTTTTTACAGGGTTCACATTTGCACACGCTGTATTCAGTAATGTAGTCTTCAATGGCTCTTTCCAAATTTTGTTTCTTTAAATATGCGTTTCTCATCTTAACTGGAACAAGTGTATGTATTGGAGAAGGCTGTAAAACAAAAAAACCCACATATAAAAGACTTTTCAGAATTTCTGAATCCTTTTCGTATACCTATTACTAGAATAAGCATCTGAAGAAACTGTTAAGTTGAAGTGCCAGAAAATTGATGATAAACTTGAAGTCTCACCTCCACCTTAGAACAAAAGATTTCAAACTGTAAGAGCCACAGCTTTGAAGAACTTGTACTTGGCTGTTGCCGTATGACTACTGGAATAGAATGTTGGCAAAATTACTGTTTTGCATATTACAAGAGACATAATTTTAAACAGCATTTGTCTGGGATACATTTCACCACTGTGAAGGACGAATGACAGTGAATAAACATTGATTAAATTTATGACTTTCAAGATTACAAGCCTGTGCTGGTGAGAAAATGACTTAGTTATGTCTTCACTAACTTTGAAGGAATTAAACAGGCCAACACATATTTTGTTGTTTTTTTTTCCTTCATGCTCAAGGTTCCTGAATCTTTGTTTATTTGGACTTCACTATCAGTCCCCCATATGTCTCCTTTTTCAGATTTTCGCATGTGTTTAAAATCTGAAGTAATTTTCTTTCTCTTTTGACAGAAGCTATATTTCAGTCAATTAACCTTTGACTATTCAGCTCTTCACAGCAGATATTTTCAGAAAAATAGGGTCCAACGAGATATTAAAGTTATGCATGCTGCAGAATTCCTACGCACAAAAACTGAAGGAAGAAAGGACATGTGGCTGTAAACTGAGCCAAAAAAAAGCTAAAATAGAGGGTTTAATGAAAAGAGTTGAAGGAAGAAAGGAAGGAAGGAGTGAAGTACATGCTAAATGCAGGGGTGGGAGGGCAGTGATAGGTTTTAGGTGATGTCCAGCTATTAAATAAAAAAGCAATTGAGTTTTCAATAAGTAGGCTTTTCTGTATAAAGTAGTGGGGAACAAATAAAAATAATAGAAGAGTAGCAGAAAATACCTTATCTGTGTTTTAAAGTGAGATTTAAATTACATTCTGTGAAGAAACCAGGATTTTCCCACAACCTCACTACTAGAGCACTGACAGGATTGCTGCATTGCTGTACATCCCAAACCACTGGTTTGCAATTAAATTTGCAATGCAGGATATCAATATTATCTATTATATAGTAATAATAATAATAATAGCAAATACCACTACAGATACCTATAGCGGCAATTAACGAACATATTACCTGTTTTCTCAAAAGCAGAGCATTGCCAGGGCAGTGACAGGCTTCTTTAGCTTGAGTACAACATTGTACAACTCTATGAATGGACTTGAAGCAATAATTAGAAAGAGAAAATACTAGGTGTGTGTAGCTACATGTAAGGTAGGTTTCACTAAATATGGGTTACATCTGAATACCTTAATATCTGTTTTGAAAATTTTAACTTGCATTTTAGGCAAGGGTGATGCAATAAACTTGATCTATCTAGATTTAAGCAAAGTATTTCATAGAATCATAGAATTGCTTGAGTTGGAAGGGACCTTGAAAATCACCTAGTTCCAACCCCCAACTATTTCCCATGCCTCTCACTAGACCAGGATGCTCAGAGCCTCATCCAGCCTGGTCTTAAACACTTTCAAGGATGAGGCCTCCACAACTTCTCTGGGCAGCCCGTTCAGTGTCTCACCACCCTCACAGAAAAAATAACTTCTTCCTAATGTCTAATCTAAATCTACCCTGTTCTAGTTTAAAACCATTGCTCCTTGTCCTTTGTTGAATTTTAAGTGATAAGAACTGTGAGAGGAAGTGACCTGTCAGAAAGACTACAAAGTAGATAAGGAGGTGGCTAAAGCAACAGCAGAAAAGAAGGTTCCAGGGGAGTCTTCCAGATCAGGACTGCAAGTATGAAAGGGACTGATCACTTTGATTTGATGGCTTTTTACCATGCCAAAACACTCAACCCTCATATACCTTTGTTCTTGACTTTTAAAAAGAAATCTATTCTCATGCATCTTGCTTCCATCTAGAACTTTTGGTGTCTGGTAGAATCAGAGAACGGTAGGGATTGGAAGAGACCTCTGGAGATCATTGAGTCCAGCCCCCCTGCCAGAGCAGGATCATACAGGGCAGGCCACACAGGAATGCATCCAGGAGGGTTTTGAAAGTCTCCAGAGAAAGAGACTCCACAACCTCTCTGGGAAGCCTGTTCCAGTGCTCCATCACCCTCACATTTTCCCTCATGTTGAGATGGAACCTCCTGTCTTCCAGTTTGTGCCCATTGCCCCTCAAACTGTCACAGGGCACCACTGAAAAGAAACTGGCTCCTTCTACTTGACACCCACCCTTCAGATATTTGGAAACATTCATAAGATCCCCCCTCAGCCTTCTCTTCTTCAGACTAAACAGCCTCAGGTCCCTCAACCTTTCCACATAAGAGAGCTTCCAGTCCCTTAATCATGTTTGCAGCCTCTGTTGGACTCTCTCTAGGATTTCCCTGAGTTAACATTAGTACTTTTTCCTCATCTCAGACACCAATTTCTTTTTGTTTTCTCAACTTATCTGCCTTGTTTCACAAAACCTCTTTGAGAACTACCCTTCCTAAAGATGGCAGCATAACAACTCTTTTGTCCCTTTGTCATGGACCTCTGATTTTATATAAAAATCTTTAGCACATTGATACAGACAAGATACAATGTCAGCATATTCAGGAAACATTGGAAGGAGCAAAAGTAGTGAGTCTAGTAAAGCTTCCTAAACATACTGGTGTCTCATCAACAAACTTGCAGTCTCACCTCCACCTTAAAACAAAAACTTTCAGACTGTTATAGCCACAGCTTTGAGGAAGTTGTACTTACCCGTTGCTGTATCACCACTGGGGCATCAATCAAAGACTTCGCCCACTGTATGTAATCCTCTACATCAACCATTTTTGATCCTCTCAATAACATTTCTTTTATTTTAACTGAAAAGTCAATCGTCCCTCCATCAACTAAGGAAATAACATCATCAATGATAGCATCATCCTTAAATTCTGCTGCAGAAAGAAAAAAGAAAGGATGAAGAAGAATGTTTAATGAACATGCTTCTCGAAGAACCGTTGTCGTTTAAGCATAACCAGTCCATCTCTATAAAATGACCACAAGGAACCCTTCACTCAGTGATTGTGGTGGAATTCAGTCTTTCTTTCCTCATACCTTTTATGCAGGAGAAAATCTTCTGTTGTGCAATTAACCCAAAAAATCATATATGTGAAAGGAGAAGAAGGGGTAGGGCAAAATGAGAGACATTTTGGAGATTATGGCCATTTGATAAGAAGCCAAAGACAGTGTGAGTGATGCTACTGTGTCACCTGAGCTGAACTAGAAAAGGACAGGAATTAGAATAGCAGGAGCTTTTGCTTCATAGCTAAAACACAAGAAGATAACACTGAAAATAATTTACTCTTCTGTGATACATAGTAAATCTCCTTGCCTTTTGTGAGGTTATGTGATAAAAGGCTCATCTCCAGACACACAAAGAAGCAAGAGAGGAACAGTGACAGGCAGGGGGGCAACAAGCAGCCTAACCAGAGAAAGGGAGTCCCTGGCTTGACTTCTTCCAGGCTTGTCTCAGCAGAGCCATTAGCCCTGCAGGGTGGTGCTGAGGATGAATCAGCAGCAAGGTGAGTCAATGGAAAGGCTCGCTGGATGCAAAGGATGTTTTGGGATTGCAACAACTTAAATACATAGTATATATTTAGGGGAGTGCCATTCAGCAGCTAAGAGGGGATCAAGGTGGCTTTGGGAGGAACAAGCATGGGAAAAATAGAGGAGTAAAGGTAAAAAGGTGTAAAGGTAAAAAGGTAAAAAGGAGTAAAGGTAAAAAGGTAAAAAGATAACATATAGAAAGGTGGCTGATCAGTGAGTTGTCTGTCATGTGCTGTCCTTATCTTTGCAGTCTCTCCTGGCTTACCATTAAATTCCATTTCTAACTGTTTTCCTGGGTGAAGGGACTCTGCATGCGGGGTGTGTGTGGGGGGGTGTGTGTGGAGATCTCTGTACCAGCAACTAGAGTTGGGCAATGGCTGACAGGGATCTGGAGTCTGCAGTGCCAGTGGCTGGAGATATGTAAGGATATATATGTCAGTGTGTGACCACTAGCAAGTATCAAGCCAAACTTAGATGTGAATAGGGTAAGTGGCTTTGGAGCCAAGTATCAAAGTAGTTATTTGTCTGGCCTAGACGTGAACATGTCTCCAGAATGTGGCAGGTGGAGGAGCTGGCTACTGGAGTGACCACCGGTTCTAGGCCAAAAACTGAAGAGACCCCAAGGTTCTGGGGTTGACTGAGACCTGTTTGCGTGAAAGTGTATGTCTATGTAAGGTAAATGGAGACAGGAGAATGCCAGGACCAGTTGCTGGGTAGGCAGAGCAGCTAAGCCCAGTTACTGGAGCATCCAAAGACTGTGGAGGTATACTTTTTACTGTGCATCTGGTGGTCCGTACTGGTCCACTGGAGTGGAGCTGTGGGCCTTGAGGTGTTGTAGGTCCATGTGCCAGTAACAGGAATCATGGAATGGTAGCATCACAAAATGGTTTGAGTTGGAGGGGACCTTAAAAATCATCTAGTTCCAACACCCTACCATGGGCAGGGACACCTCCCACCAGACTAGGTTGCTCGAAGCCTCATCCAGTTTGGTCTTAAACACTTCCAGGGATACAGAGTCCACAACTTCTCTGGGCAACCCATTCCCGTGTCACAGCACCCTCAGAGTAAAGAGCTTCTTCCTAATGTCTGATCTAAATCTACCCTGTTCTAGTTTAAAACCATTGCCCCTTGTACTATAACCACACACCCTTATAAAAAGTCCCGTCCAGCTTTCCTGTAGCTCCCCTTCAGGTACTGGAAGGCCACTATAAGGTCTTCCCAGAGCCTTCTCTTCTCCAGATCCAACTTCCTCATCCTGTCCTCATAGGAGAGGTGCTGCAGCCCTCTGATCATCTTTGTGTCCCTCCTCTGGACCCTTTCCAACAGATCCATGTCCTTCTTGTGTTGGGGTCTTCAGCACTCCAGATGGGGTCTCACAACAAGAGAATCACTTCCCTTGACCTGCTGGCCATGCATTTTTTGATGCAGCCCAGGGTACCATTTTCTTCTTGGGCTGCCAGTGTGCATCGCTGGCTGACGTTCAGCGCTTCATCAACTAGCACCCTCAGGCCCTCCACAGGGCTACTTTCAATGCATTCGTCATCCAGCCTGTATCAGTGCTTGGGATTGGTCTGCCCCAGGTTTAGGACCTTACACTTGGCCTCATTGAACTTCATGAGGTTGGTATGGGCCCACCGCTCCAGCCTGTCCAGGTCCCTCTGAACGGTATCCCTTCCCTCCAGCATGCTGACTGCACCACACAGCTTGGTATCGGCGGCAAACTTGCTGAGGGTGCCCTCGATCTCACTGCCCATGTTGACGACAAAGATGTCAAACAGCACCAGTCCCAGTACCGATCCCTGAGGGACTCCATTTGTCACAGGTCTCCACTGGGATGCTAAGCCATTGACTGCAACTCTTCAAGAGCTGCTATCTTGCCATCTAGGAGAGACTAAGGATCCAGTTACTGGTTCAGTTGAATGTCTGAAGACAGCTGCTGGAGGGGTCCAGAATGGTTATGTATGTATATAGAGGAGAGACTGAAATATCTGAAGGTTGTGCTGCCTGGGGAGAACGTCTGCTCTAGATAGCTCTGCTTGAGCAGGGGAGTCGCACAAGATGGCCTTCAGAGGACCCTTCCAACTTCAACAATTCTGTGGTTCTGGGTATTTCCCACTAATACATTTTTGCCCTGATCAGATGGAGAGGAGAAAAGGATGAGGTCATTGGTGCTGTTTGCGTTTGCCTGATCACTGTGCTTTTGTCTGCATTGACTTGTGTGGCCAGCGATGTGTGTGTGTGTGTATGTATTTGTAAGTGTGTTTGTGTGTGTGACTACTGGGAACACGAGCTCAGCCTGGCTTGACCTGGAACATGGAAAGATGGTAGCTTCACTTCTACTGGTCTACCAAGTTTATCCTTTCCCTAACAGCAATGACTATATTGATTATAAAAGGGGAGGCAATTGATATCGTCTTTTCTAAGCCAAAATTATAATGTAAAATAAGAATATACTTACAGTTTTCCTTCACGTGAATCTTTTCACATTTACCACTGTCAATATTAACATTGGCATGAAAGTCTTTATATGCGATATTAGCATCCAAGTGATAGCCAAGGCATCTTTTCACATCTTCTACAGTGATACCTGGAAGTGGAAATAATTAGGTAATTAGAAGGATTGAAGGGCCACAAATAACATAATATTATTATGCTTGGAGAATAAATTTCAGGGCTATTGGAAATGCCTATGGCTTTCTTCTTCCTATTTATCATGCATTTTCCTCTTTCATGAAATAAATGTGGGGATATTTGCATTTAAAGTGTATACACAGAGGCAGGTGAATTCTACAGTGATTAGAAAAATACCAAAACTGATTTCTGTTTTCCTTGATCTAACTAAAAGCAGATGACCCTCTAGGAACCGCTCTTTCCATATATTCCACTGAAATTTTGTCTTTCGCAGCTGCTTATCATTTACTCTCTTCCTGTGATAAATTATTCACTCCTCCTAGTCTCTCTCCCCCAACCTCAGACATATTTCTCCACTTCTTTTCCCCATAAAGTTAATTAAGGCCACTGATCTCTTTCAAATACTCTATTCCCCAAAAGTTTAATCCTCCTCTATCTGCTACTGCTTCCAACACCTCCTTTCTATTTGTTAAACTCAATCACATTGTCTAAAACTTCACTTTTACATTCAGAAAGAATTTTTCTTAAGATTAGTACTTAAAAAAAAGGTCCAGCGCCATAATCTCCAGATGCTGAATAGACTAACAGTGGAATACACAAGTGACTTTTTTGCTTTGTGTCTCTTTGCATAGTCTTAACATCTGATAGTAACATTGTTGGTGGTGCTGCATGCAGCAGGTACTTTTTCCTGATCTCCAAAATCAGCAAGAGAATTTCTTTTTCTGACTTTATTCCAAAGTGATCACTTTAATCCATCACAAACCCACATATATCTGAATGGCGCATGAGGGAAGGGGGATCTCTGGTGAATCATCTCATACCTATTAGTATTGCTAATATTTTGAAGAGGTCTGTCTAAGCTTTATTTATTTTCTTAGTTATGGACTTGAAATAATTCTGGAAGTTGCAAAGACTGACTCTCATCTCTGTTGAACTCATGAAAGCGTCTGTAAAGTCACTGGTGTGCCACAAGTGGCACAGACTAAACTGTAATGTTCTTAATAGTTCTCCATATACATAAATCTATCTTCATACATTTCTTTGCATGACTGAAGACTGACTACTCTGCATAGAAAAGCAAGGACAGCGGAATGCATACCTATTCGAGACATGGCGTAATTATCCAGCACGTACACAAGTTCATATTTTCCTCCTACAGTTCCAGAGAGTGCATAGTGCGTTCCATAATCTTCCAGGAATTTGAAATATTCCCCCTTGTCATATTCAGCAGGCAGAAAGTTTAAGTCTTCAAGGAAACTGTCTGTGAGACGGAGATCACGACTCCGCATTTGGAATCTTCCCAGCTGAATCTTTCCTTTTACATGCAGAAAGGTTTGGTTCTAAATACAGGGAGAAGTAAGCAGATGAGAGTGTCATTCTGGTATGCAACACAGCAGGAAAATCTGTGCTACTCTGAGCACTTTTAAACATGACATTCAATTTAGCATTTTGGAACAAGGACAAACTTATTAAATTCAAATTAAAAGTTCTCCAGTTTAAACTGAGGAAGCAGCAAGAGATTTAGATAATTTCAGTTCTTTCAGAACTCTCAGTTTTGCAGAACTCTCCCAATACTGATTTCAGTAAGCACTTTGTGATTTATTTGACAACAAGGTCGTATCTTTAAGTACAAATATCTACTGGACGTGCATTTCTGACTGTCATAACATTGAAAAATAATTCCATATGGCTTGCTAGCTAACAGAAGCTGCCCACTGAGGTCAGCTGGAGTTTTGTCTTTGTTTATAGTCAAAGCCTAACCCTCTTTGGGTTTTTTTTTGGAGTTTTTTATTTGATCACTTCTCTGTTATTCTCAGAATGTCAGAATAATAAAAAGACATAAAATCATAAAATGAAAGTGAATCTGGAAAAAAATCCCTTTGTGGGATTTGACACATACATACATTCTAGCTCTAGGTTTAGTGATTGATATTTTCATAAATTAAACTGCCAATGGTTTTATATCGTAATCTAAACTAGGACCGAGCTGCTGCCCACAACACATGACATCTTGTGTGTTAGTTGTACTTAAGACTCTAAGCAAACACATGTCTTCCAAAACCCATTATTATCTGCAGTGTTTATGTGACTCCCTTAACAGTGGTACCTAATAGGAGGTATGTAAAAGGGCTTTAGAAGTTGACCACGACATTAGCTGGCACCATTTAAAAGATCTTGAACTGCTAATTCAGGTGCTGCTTAGGACTGGCAGAAATCCTCAGGCATCTATGATCTCTGTGAAGAAATGTTTGCAAGTGCAAATATTCCTGCCATCCAGCATGTACAGAGTCCCTTACTCTCCTGGTGTCTGGTCTGTTGCTGCCTTTTACTTGCCGGTAAGCCCTGGAGGGTTGTCAACCAGGGATTGCCACTCCAGTAACCAGTAGCAACACGAGTTTACAGTGATAGACATCTGACAGTGACAGATGATGACTCATTTTCTGAAATGATCTCCAAACAAGGATCTGAGGCCAAAACTCCTTTCACAAGGTGCTAGACTATGAGCAATCTGTAATATATCCTGAGCTTGATACAGAAACAGATCATCTGTGTCAGTGGAGATAAATGCTTTGAGATTTGAATGATCCATTCTGTCCCAAGAAAACTCATACCAATACAAAGTCAGTGCTGCGTGTCAGCTTCTATTTATAATAAAATCTTTCTCTTCAGCATTATGGTAATTAATTAGTTATAAAAGTTACATTGTTTTTCCCTTATATCGATATGTCTCCAGAGCTTTGGAGGGATTCTATACAACAAGGATGACAAGAAACTTGAAAGATTGAATTAGGTGAGGCAGATATAGCCTTCCTTGCGTGCGGTGCATTTCAGCACTATGGAACCGAAGTACCATGAACATGATGGCATGTTGCCATCATAGACTTTGGTGTACATGGTGGGAAAGGGTATACGATCTGGTTGGTTAATTCCACTAGTATCCAGCTGCTGGATTAAGCCACAATGTCTAGCACATCTAGTATCTCTCTGTGTGATCTCTTTGTCTTTGACATCACTAGATGCTAAGGCAGCTTCATTACTAGCAGATGAAATGGGATAGGGTCTTTCCTCTGTCTCAAAGGGTAGGTAGAGAGTTATGGGTATGTGCAACTCCAAAATAGTCTTGCTTTCTCTGGACTGCCTGTTGGGAACACTCCCTTCAAGCATGCAGCAGGGGACCACGGGATGGGCATTGCTTAGGAGAGCATGAGAGCCGGCACAGACCAAAATCATGCCTGTGTGCTAGTAACACTACAGATTGTTGTGTTCCACTGCTAATGCCCATGCCAATTAGCCCAGACTAGTTTTTTAGTACAGATACACCTGAATGGTCGAGATCTGACCTTTCAGTTACTATTCTACATGTCTATTTGGTGCTTGTCTAGCGTAGGCCTACCAAGCAGCAATTTTTATCCCAGGACTTGACCTAATCTGCCCACACTGCACCAAACCAGAGCTAGCTCTCTATTCAAGATGGGACTGGGGATCTTTGGCCCTTTCTAGCATCAGGCCTCTGTTGAAGATGAAGGTGGTTGCTAGTCAAGGGTAAACAGCGGGAAAATTAAGTTACATTTGGTTACACTTTGGCCACATCTGAAATCTTAATCCTAGTATTACCAGTGTTTCATTTTTGTGAATAAATGACAGAATAGCAGCAGGCAACTAGAGCACTTAGAAAGATTAATATTGAGTTAATCTAACCCTGTGTTTTACTGTTCACAAAATCACTAGCTTAAGCCCTTTAGCTTGATTAAACTTACCCTTTCTGTAGAGGTTTTCAGGACAGAACTTAAGCTTGAATTCTTGCTATAGTGATACTTGAAATTTCCCTCTGAACCATTTTTGGAGCTTCCTTCAGTAGGTGTGTATTTCAGAGACAGGTCGGCATTAAAGTATTTTTGTTTTTCCATGTAAACCTCTCGTAACATTTTCACACGGTCATGGTAGAACACAGATGAGAATGTTTTGTCTGCTTTTGTCTTAGAAAAGACCGCAAAAAGGTTGTTTGGGAAAACAGAATAGGCAATAGTAGCAAAATCTACATAGCACTTTAAAATTTTATGCTTTACACAGTTTAGCAAGGTATTTTCATGCAGCTCTTTTTCTTTCGAAAGAATACAAATGGAAATACCACCCCCTCCTCAAAACACCTCCCCTGGATCAGCTCAGTCCTTCAAGACAAAATAGATAACTGCAGTGACAATATTTCAGTAAGTGTTAATTCTCAACATGTAACTAACACTGTGAAAATAATTGATGTGTGTCAGCAGTTCCTTTACATGTAAGGAGCAGCAGTCTCCAGCTCCTTCCTAGTGTGCAGACAAGATCTGTACTAGGTCCCATCATCTGAAATGAACCAGAATTATGATTTTGCTTTCCTTTCTTATAGTAGACAATAGCAAATTCAGAGTACCTATGTCAGTGTTGCTTATTTTTTGTATCCTTTAACAGACATAGAGTTTTAGTAGCTGAGAATGTTTATGCATCAAAATCAAGTATGAGAAACTGTCTTTGGATTAGATTTACTCATATTGGGCAGGATCTAGTTTAAAAATGTCAACATTCTATGAAGTTCCTACTTAGAGTGACATGCAAGGCATTTTATAAGGAAATCCAAAATGCATCTGATGCTGAAGTTTCTAGGATCATCAGTAGTTTTGGTGTTCAGACCTCACTGGAGGGTCATACTTTGCACTCTCAGAAGATGGTGGCAGAGGCATGGACTCAAACTACCTCTGAGGACACTTCGGTTGAGGTAGGGACCCAAACTACCACTGAGTACACCCTGGTTGAGATAGGGACCCAAACAACAACGGCAGCCCCAGTAGTGAAAAAAAACAGTGGATGAGGAGAACAACAGGTCCATATCCTTGATTAATGAGGGATGGAGAGGAAGAAGAGGAGGGGCTAGGTCAAGAAGCTGGTCCCTCAACAAAGGGAGAGGAAGAAAAAGTAACAGAACTGAAGCAGGAGGGAGAAACTATCAGGTCCCTGACATCATCAGAACTCTGAGAAATATTACAGCCGTCAGCTGGGTGAGCGTATTGCTACCTCATTGTTTCAATGCTGGAATAACAGGGCTAACACCCAAGAACTAGAAGGTAAGGAAGCCCAACAGCTGGGCTGCCTTGCTAGGAACTGGGGAATTGAGAGAGGAATTGGAAAGGAGATAGATATTTGCAGTCTGGCTTCAGAATTTTGAAGAAAGCCTTGGTACCTCTTCATCCCTAAAGACTAGCATCCTGGATGTTAGGGGCACCTGAGGAAATCAGTCTTCTCCTGCCCCAGTCAGAAGGAAAGGGAGCCATCAGCTGTCCTGCCTGTGTCCCCTCCCAAGGTCTTGCCCACATCATCATGGATAGGGGAGGGGGTGAAGAAGCTGGAAAGACAGCCTTGGTGCTGTGCGAGCGCTGCTCAGCAGCAGCCACAACACTGGTGTCTTATCTGCCTCCCAATACAAAGCACAGCACTATAAGAGCTGCTCTGGGGCACATTAACTCCATAACACCCAATACAATCTCAAAAATATCTTAGATTTTCTTTCAGTGGAACAGAGAAAGTCGTCACTGATTAGAAAACCCAAGCAGGACCAGAGTATCATAATATTATTCCTGCCTTTTTATCAGTCTTTTGTGCATCCTTGAAAAAGGAGCTTGATTGCTGCTCTACCCAGCACAAACTGGGTATCAGAGTTTTTCCTGTGCTCCTCCTGTTTATCTTGTCTGCTCAGACTGTAAACATTCCAGAAATATAGTTTCGTTTACTAAACAGGAGTGCAGCAATGAACATGTGGGAACTGAGCTTAGCTGCTAAAGCAAATGATAACATAACCTGTTTCCCTCAGAACTTCATGAGAACCTTAATGCTAAAAAGCTGCTGCTGCCTGACTCAGGAAACAGGCCGAGCCTTCCAAGAGGATGTCAGGATTCATCATTCAGTTACATGCATCCTAGTTTCCACAGAAAGACTTTGACTTACATCGTAACTGAGAACACCCACGTTCCATGGCTTGCGGTAGTATGTCCGTGTGTTTCCATCACGCACCCTTTCACAGAGACCATTGAAAAAGTCGTTGTCAAATGGGCTGGCCATTGGCTGCATCCCTAAAACATTGATTCTACAAGAGAAGGACAGGCGAGTTTACATTTCAAGAAAGAGAGTGTCAGTACCCACAGCCTATAGTCACTGGCATTATGACTGAAAAAGTCAGATTCTGTAGGAACTGTGGAACTAAATCTTGCTTCCTCCACAGTAGTTTCCCTCATCTCTTGTGGTCCTCTCATCTGTGTAATAGAGATAATGACATATCTTTTACAAAGCACTTTAAGGGCCATGTATGAGAAGCAGACAAATAAAATAGATACTAAGCATCAAACACAGTGAGAACCTTAGGAATAAAAGAAGATAAAAACCATTTCTTCTTGACAAACATACTTGCGGAGAAACATCCTTTCTTGTTCAAAAGGGACATCTCAATGGCTGTTTTTGACCTGTTGGTTTTTTTTTCACCAATTATGTCAGTTTGTTTGCTGGTAGGAACTTTGGTATCAAGTGCGCATGAGATCCATCAGATCTGTAGAAGGAATATACAGCTACTTCGAGCATTGTCTTGTCTCCCAGGGTATGACCCAGTGGAGTAACAGAAGTCCCTGGAGCAGAGGAGAGGAAATCTGAACCACTACAAATCCAGAGAAACCGGCATATTGGCCATATAGATCTATGCACCTGTATACCAAAGAACAACAGATACTTCCAAACATAACTGCTCCTTGGAGGATTCCAAGTTGTGTTTTGGCCTTTCTATGCCTTCATAGATCTGAGTCTTTTTAGTATTTCCAGTATTTGTGTCTGATACATGTCCATATATCCTATCTGAGTGCAGAAAGTGGTTATCAATTCATCAGAGCTGCCAGCAACACTACCACATCACTACCATAGCACATTTTCTCATGGCAGATTTTACTAATGGTTATAATATAAATAATAAGGAAGTTACTTCTAAAAGTGGCTAAGTACCTGGCTTACTTCCTCATGCTAAAAAGACAGTATTTTTGCTCTTATGCAGTAATACTACTATCAAAATTAACAGATGAGGTGCAACCTTTCCCTTTGAACACACG
>VWZK01002980.1:0-39021 GCA_013396935.1 Baryphthengus martii
CACTATTCCTGCTCCAAGCCAGGATGCCATTGGCCTTCCGTCATGTTCAGCTGGTTGTCACCCAGCACTTCCAGGCCCCCCTCGGCCGGGCCGCTCTCCAGCCACTCCTCCCCCAGTCTGTAGCGCTGCCTGGGGTTGTTGCGGCCAAAGTGTAGGCCCCTGCACTTGGCCTCGTTAAACCTCCTACCGTTGGCCTCGGCCCATCGACCCAGCCTGTCCAGTTCTCTCTGCAGTGTCTTCCTATCCCCCAGCAGATCAACGCTCCTCCCTAACTCGGTATCATCCGTGAATTCACTAACGGGAGACTCGATCCCCTTATCCAGTCATCAATAAAGCTGCTGAATAGCCCAGTGCTGATCCCTGAGGGACACCACTGGTCACTGGACACCAACTGGATGCGGCACCATTCACAGTCACTCTCCGCGCCCGGCCATCCAGTTTTTAACCCAGCGCAGGGTGCACCTCTCCAAGCAGTGACCTGCCAGCTTTTCCAGGAGGATGCAATTTCAAACTTCTTTCCCTCTCCCAATCCAGTATTACAGGCCTGAAGCCACTAAATAAGTGATTATGAGGGAACAATAATTAGGCAATTATTGTAAGCAATCAACATAGTGTAAATGGTAATGACTATAGGCATACTTGGCTCCAACGCTGTGCTCGTGTTTACAGAATCAGCGCCTTTGGAAAAGGCAGGGAGAAATGGAGCCTTCATAAAAAAAAGCCCATCAGTTTATTTCTCTGCAAAGAAAAAGTTAACTTAAATTACCGCTGGAATAAACTCAGTAAGTTGAGACTGACTATAAACTTACAACATCTTACTCTCTTGGAACAAATTTGTTATTCTTAATATTTTAAAGAACAAAAAGTACTCGATTGTTACCAGCTGTTAAACTTCCAAAGAACACTCATGTCTAACCACACAAAACATTTCAACACTTCTCCAAATTGTTTTAAATGATGAAGTAAGGAATCCTAAACTCTGTACTGGCCGTGACCAGCTTTGGTTTTATTGGAACGAAATGAAATGACGGTCATTTCACATACTTGCAGGAATACTTCAGTCTTTTATATTCAGGACAAAAGAAATAATGACTATTTTCTCGAATATTAAGCAAAATACGTATTCTTTAGTACCTTCCATGTTGTTTTCCCTCGAGTCCTGGCACTCAAGTAAGTACAATTAAGCTTCACGTTGTACTTTACTGAATAAGCTTAAATTTGTCAAGTATGAAATTTATACACTGTGTTCTGATCAGCAGCCCAACTGAAGGAAGGAGATTAATACTAGGACTGAGATGAGATATCAAGACATAGTAACTCGAAGACATCAAGTCCAGTTGTCTACCTCTGGACCACTGGCGTGTTTCAGAAGAGAGGATGATACGAGACCAACGATTTCAGACCAAAATAATGATATAAGAAGAGGACTGACCATTGTAACATGTAAGACTGACCTGCAGAGAAGAGACCTAAATACTGACCAACTTCATATTCTTCTACAACTTGAAGGGAAGAGGCCAAGTACAGGAAAGGGGAAAAAAAAAAACAACCTAAACCACCAAACTCTGTTTTCAAGTTACTAAAGACTCCAGAACACTATTTCTAAAGTTAAGTTTCCACGGCAGCACTTTTTTTTCCTTATGCCTTCAGTCTGCACGACGCTGTCCTAAAAGGGTGACCACAATCACGCAGAAATTAAGTGCAAATAATATAGATCATAAGATTTAGACACCTCAGTTTCCAGTTTAAAAGCAATCTAGCATTTGTGGATTAGACAGCTCCAGAGAGAACTATCTCCTCTTCAAGTTTTTTTTTTGGTTTATATTTACCTGGTAAATTTACAACATTCTCCAAGCTCCATGGGAACCAACATCTAGTTGTTTCATTTGTCTCTCCTAGTGCAAAATCTGGAATTCCTTTTCCTTCAAATCATCCTAAAATTCAGTCAACTTATCCTACCGCACTTTTGTTCTTGGAAGTAAAGTTAAAACAAGCACTTCATTGTAACTTCAGTCGTTGCTAAATTTATGAACGTAAGAATTCTCCAGTCAATCAAGTCTTAGGAACTGATGGAGTTTCCTCAAGGGAATCACTTGGCCGGGCCAAAAGATGAATTGCAAGAGGCTTGGAGAAGAAATTTTTTACGTCATCCTAGATAGTTCAAGGCTGCAGGTGTATCGAAAGGTACTACTTCCACCTTCTCCTTCCAAGGATGGCAATAAACCAAGCAGCACACGCTACACAAATCTTGTATGTGGCCAAGAGGGCCAATGGTCTCCTGGGGGGCATTAAGAAAACTGTGTCCAGCAGGTCAAGGGAGGTTCTCCTCCCCCTCTACTCTGCTCGGGTGAAGCCACACTTGGAATACTGGATCCTGTTTTGAGCTCCTCAATCCAAAAGATACAGGGAAAAACTGGAGAGGATCCAACGGAGAGCTACAAAGATGATTAAGAGACTGGGACATCTCTCCTATGAGGAAAGGCTGAGAGAACTGAGGCTGTTTAGTCTGGAGAAGAGAAGCCTGAGAAGGGA
This sequence comes from Baryphthengus martii, assembly GCA_013396935.1. Taxonomy (NCBI): domain Eukaryota; kingdom Metazoa; phylum Chordata; class Aves; order Coraciiformes; family Momotidae; genus Baryphthengus; species Baryphthengus martii. The sequence goes on from VWZK01002980.1 coordinate 2,533, forward strand.
TCTTCTTCATGTCTATAAATATCTGAGGGGTGGGTGACAAGTGGAAGGGTCCAGGCTCTTTTCCGTGGTGCCCTGAGATAGGATATGGGGCAATGGGCACAAACTGGGACCCAGCAAGTTCCACCTCAACAGGAGGAGAAACTTCTTTGCTGTGAGGGTGACGGAGCCTGGAACAGGCTGCTCAGAGAGGTGGTGGAGTCTCCTTCTCTGGAGACTTTCCAGCGTCACCTAGATCTGTTGCTGTGTGTCCTGCCCTGGGTGATCCTGCTCTGGCAGGGGGGGTGGACTCGCTGATCTCCAGAAGTCCCTTCCAACCCCTACCATTCTGTCATTCTATGTCCCACAGCTATGTTACGCAAACCCACCTGTGGTTTCAGCTATCAAGAAAGTACTTGAAGGCATCCTATGCCTAGAAAACACTAGAACTGCCCCCAAAAGTATGTATCATGAAACTCTAATACTTATACAGTTACTGTTACGTATCTGCAATGGTTGCAGTTTGATTTTCTGGCGTAACTTGAGGCTGCTGCGCAATTTTTATTTTGCCATTCTTTCAAGGGAAACAAAGCAGCTTTCAAATCTACTCCAACGTGAGAGGACTGTACATTGACTATAACACCACTTTAAATGGGGGGGGGGGGGGGGNNNTAGGGGGGTGGGGGGGGGGGGGGGTGTTCAGTGACTTCAAAGAGAGAGAAAAGTTTCAAAATTGCAAAGCATCCCATTCTCAAAACCAGCACAGAAAACGATCGTATCAAAACACCCGCGTTTTTGCCTTGATTTGTGACACCACACGATACTAAGGTGGAAAGTACACAAACTGCTTAAGAAGCCAAGTTATTGTTCAAGTGAACAATTAAAAAGTATGTAATTTAGTGCTAAAAAGGTCTTCAAGTTATACCAATTGAAGCTGAAAGTTAATGCAGACCTGTGACAGGAGCAGATAGAAAATGCTGAGGTGAAAAATTCAAACGCTGCCCTAAATGCTTAAGGGGGATTAAGAAAAAAAAAAAAAAAAAAAAAAAAGGAGTCCTAACTCTGAGCTCTGAACACCAAGATGTTCACATATAAAGCCAAAATTTGAAAAGCCTGGGAGAAGCAACACTTAGCCAGGGAAGAATTTGCTGCGTAAGAGTCGGAAAGAGTCATTAGATTTTTTTCCTTATTTATTTATTTTAACTCACGCGCGTGAAACGTGTGACTAAGCTCTTGGTATAAAGCTTTGCAATGCAAACCACAGAAAGAAAGAAAGCAATGACAGCAGCCAACCCGAGCAAAACCGACCGAACCATTCGTTGTGCAAACAACAAAACACTTGTGTAAGTCCCTCCATTTCCTCATTAGAAGCATTTAAATAACCCAGCAACTATTTTAGCTACGCAGTGAGCTTGCCTGGGACGCTGGATTTACCCAGCCTGCCATTCCACCTGATGTGGCAAGAGCAACTGTGTCATGGGATTGCAGAAATTCTCTGTAGCAGGTGATTTACACGTCACATTGGGTAGTAGTTGTACAGTATTCATGCAGGGCGTACTTGCAAAATGAATTTTTTTTAATTTTTTTTTTCCCAAACTCTGTCACAAACAAATAGGTGAATCCCTACAGCTTGCCTGGCTTACAAGGGTTTTAAACAGATACTTGAAGTCTACATGGTCAGGGCAACTCTGATCATCATTCTGCATAAAAAAAAAAAAAAATAGAAAAAATATTCAGCTTTCTGATCATCATTCTGCATAAAAAAATTCAGCTTTCTGATCATCATTTTGCCTTAAAAAAAAATCAGCTTTCTGATAATCATTCTGCATAAAAAAAATGAAAAAAAAGAATTCAGCTTACTGATCATCATTCTGCATCGAAAAAATAATTCAGCTTCCACACAGAAAAGCTTGCTAACGGGTTATTTTTTAGGTTGAGCCTTGAGGAGGATAAAATACAGACAAAGAAAGAATTGTCAAACTGTGAAAAGGAAAAAAAGAATTGTACTGCCTTTTCCTTCTGATTTATTGTAGGTTCTTGGAGAGTCTTTGTTTCACACCATCAAGCTGCTTGTTTCTGACACATCTTTCCTTACAACGTGCGAAACCCAACAGTCCAACTGACAACACCCGGAGTCTACAGCCTGATTTCCCCTGTTTGGCTAAGCCAGGGAAATAAAACACAGTTTGAGTTGCTGCAGGAACAATAAACCACAAAGCAGCAGGGGCTGAGACCGGAGCAAGAGAAGAGACTATGGCAGGGTTTTTGTGCCCTGCAGCCTCTGTCTCCTAGATACATATCCATGGAACTACAGGCAGTCACCTCTGAGAAGATCTGGATCCTAATCCTTTCTTAGGATTACTCCTAAGGAAGCAGCTGGACAGCACTCCTGTACTAGATGGCATCAGAGAGGGAAAAACAAATTTGTTGTCCCAAGAGAAATGCTCCTCTTAGAGCAAAAAACAAACAAAAAAAAGCTTCACTGCACTCAAGTGCTAAAAACACACCTGGAAAAGCGTTCCTTGGTTCCTTCTCACCCCTTTCAAGGTTAGGGATGTAGGCCAGCGCGGAAGGGGCTCACCTCAGCTTTGCTCCTCCCCAGGTTGGGCAGCTAGAGCAGAGGAGTCCTTGAGCAATTCACCCTATGTCCCTAAGCCTGCAAAACATCCTAGAACTGGCATTCTGCCCAGTGGGCAAAATGCTAGACCACTTGGAGGGTGGGGGGAGGGTGTGGAAGAGACAGTTTAAGGTCAGAGAAGAAGTTTGTGGCAGAAGAGAAACGAGCGCCGATCTTCTGAAGCCTCAGACAGCTCCCCAGCCACGGGGCTTTGCTCCCTCTATTATTTTGGAGCTTGTGCTGTGAGCCAGAAAAGCAGAATTTGTGGTTTCCCTATTTGAGTTTTCTGACAGGACGGGTTGAATAGCTAGAAAAGAATCTTTGTTTGCTAACTCACAGAAGAATAAAGTCTCAAATAACTCATTTCTTTTCTTCTTGAAACGGTCCTCTCATTCCTACAACTCTTTTGAGTTGGAAATCACAATCAACATGTCAGCCTATCCCAATCTTGCTGCTAGGCTAACGCAGACAGATCAAAACAAGGTTCAGAACTGTGAGTAAGATGCTACATGAATACTGTTTAGTGAAAGAAAGCTCATTTTCTGTTTCTAGAAGTAACCAGTTCATAAATTTGCCAAATTAAGTCAGAATTATTTTTCTTTTCCCCTCTCTCCTTAGTTCATCTATCCATCTGCCACACCAGATCCTAGCAGGTATTCTGCCTTAGTACTAAAGTGTTTCAAACCCATGCAAGACGTTAGTGAACGGCAGGTAGAAATTCCACCCCTACTGTTAAGTCTGAATATAGGCCTGAAGATTCCTGACACTGTATTATGCTACCATCTACTGGTTCACGTTAAGTTAAACCTCTGAAAATTCCCTTCAACTCAGCCACCTTCTTAAAAAAAATAAGGAAGAAAAAAAATAAATAAAAAATAACCATCAGTTTCTACAAAAGCTTAAAATTATTTTCTCATAGGAAAATGTTACCTTGATATTTTCTAACGGGATTCCACACTTCTACTGAGCTTCTACTTTCTTTTTTTTTTTTCTTAAGCACGTGCAAGAGTGACTGTTCCACACATTAAAAAAAAAAAATTTAAACAAAATATACCAAATTCATCCACTTATTTACTTACATTCGGCTAGTTTCAATGTTTTCAGAGTGAGGTTCTCCTGGTGATCTGCAAACACAGACACAAAACCTTCAGCATTGCTTGATAGTGTAAGTCTTTACAACAGGAAGAGTTAGGAAAGGTGGAAAGTGATGTTAATTTATCATGGTCACTAAAAGCACCAGCTTTACACGCCACATTGAATTTGTTTGATCAGACTCTAAAAGACAGTTTGTGACATAAAACCTGACAAAAATAACAAAGCCTAATTTCTCTAAAGGAGGACAGCACTTTTCCCCCCCCCAGTTTAGGCAACAGCAACCATTAGAGAAGAGTTTTGCTGGTGGTACTTCCCTATTCAGGTTGCAAAGTGCACCAGTTGTGGGTCAATTCTTCATAATCATCCCTAGCACCAAAATATATCTGCAATTTATCAGGGATCGACTGTTGCAAACCGATTCTCCGCGCAGCTGGACTCTAAGAAGCATCACCTCTGAAACGGGACTTGACAGAATCTCAAAATAAATTTCACGTCTCTCTCTAGTTGAATTTATGGGCATCATCTCACAGGTAGTTTCCTTTTTTCCTTCCTTTAGGTCACCAGGTCAGCCAGGAATATTCAGGATTAAGTGTTACTGCCCGGCATTTTTTGAACACCCATCTGTGTTCAGCTTGCCAACTCCCTTGGCTTCATTTATAGAGCAATTTAAGACATCTGGTTCCATATTAAGAAGACTAAATTATACCTGTTTAGCTCCTCCTCATTCCTAGCTTCTTCCTTATGCCAGCACTGATTCAATAAGTTAATTTAATTTTTTTAAAAACAGATTATGTTTTTTCCTCCCTGCAGGACTTCTCCCTACCTAGTGAGTTTTAGCCAGATGAGAATTAGTAGCAGGATGAGCCAGGAAACAAGGAGGTACAAATGTAGCGGTTTTCATTTGAATCACCTTGAAATCACATCCTGAAGAACCTTCTCCGACCTTCGCTTGGCTATAGATTTTGGTAGAGTTGCCCAAAACTGCCAGGCTGAGTATTTTGCACAAGGAGTGGAAATAAGAGCAGGGCCGCTCCAGTAAAACTCTGTAGCTTAGACGAACAAAAAAATATCTTTCATGACAGAGTTTTCTCAAAATAGGAGCTAAAATCTGCAAATAGAACTCGGTTTACAGGTTTCAACAGAATTTGCTTGGGGACTCCAGTTCGCAGAGCCAAGCAGACTTCGCCAGGGCTTTACCGGGAAAATCTTTGTTTATAGGAATGGAATTTCTGAATTTTTCTATTTAGTATACGACTATCTACGTGCTTCTAAATGCTATTGGAAATCTCCAGCGTTAGCCTGAAATATTTCCTTTTTTTTTTTACTATGTTTTCTTGTGCTACTTTATTAGATGGGCCCCCCTATTAAAGCCCAGACTCTGAACTCTTTATTAAAATCTCAAGTCTTTACTGACATATCAGATCTTGGCAACTTTCTGGATTTCACTAAACTGTACTCTATTAACAGACCCAGTGCCTAGAAAGCATTTCTGGCAGGCAACTTAAAAATTCCTAAGCTGGCTGGATACTGTGCAGTGACAGAGGATGCAGAACACAGGAAGTTGTCTGTTTATATTTCACCAAGCTATAAAATTCATCGGACACTAGGGATGGAATTCTGAACTTACATCCAACTGATTTTATGCTTTTGCTTAAATTGCAAATACCCTCTAACTGGAAAATAACTGCCAAATCTCAAAATTTGGTCTCCATTCCCTCAAAATGATGTTTCCATTGCTCATTAGAGTTGAGGACTGATGAGATAGTTGCTGGCAAAGAGAATGCTCAATAGCAAACCAAATCAAAATCTCACTTCCCTTTAACTCCAGGGACCAAAAGTAGTCACTAAATACTTAGCAGAGAGAAAAGAACCTCAGATTTGGTTCTAGTTATTCATCTAAGCAGGTAAATGCTAGAAACCATACAACCTGAGGAGCAGTGGAAAGAAGAATATTTCTATTCCTACCGGTCAGCCCTTGATTCACACCCAGAACTTCAGAAACTGCTATCGAAGGGCTTGGGAGTTTGAGGTGGTTGCTTCCTTGTTTTAATCACAGGAAATAAAACACAATGAAGCTTGGGGCAGGAGTAGTGCTTTTAGTTGATATAAAAACACAAATAGAGGTGTTAAAACGAACCCATCAAGAATATTAATGACTTGGAGCCTTTAAAATACAAAGTAGTATGAAAAATTACAAAAAGAGCAGATCGGCATCTAAATGTAGCACGTAAAAAAATGTAACCTGGTGGTTTGCAGCACAGACATGTGAACAGAGCTATCCCTAGATCCAAAATCTTTTCCTATCCTTATCATTTGTGTGAGTTTTATCTGGGCTTTGATCAGACAGTGCAGCTCAGCCCATGCTCTTCCGGAAAACCTGCTTTCTTCTAGAAGACAAACAATACAAGAGAAGACAAAGTTTCTGGAGAATTCAGAAAAAATAAAGGCAAACTGAGTCAAAAAAGGTTTGGTCCTCTAAGTAAGTGGCTCCAGAGGAAGGAAAGATCAAATTCCTTCAGCTTCTTGTTTTCTCTAACATGAGCAGACCCATCAAAATTATGATTTGGAGAACCATTAATGCACATAGTAAATGGACTGGAAAAGGTTTCAAGTGACACTATAAGCACCAAAATAAACGAGCTTTCAGTACTCATTAAAACAACTGGGAAGATCAATCTAATTACAGGACCTGTAGCTGTTTAAGAAGCTACTTCTGCACTACTCGACTGTTTACAAACCAGATACCTTGTCATTCCTCTGAGGAGGCAAGAGTACTGACAAACAACTAGAGAGGACGGCAAGAGGTCTTTTCATCGTGCTTAAAATCTGAAACAAGAGTCCTGTTCAGAGAAAATCTCAAGAGCAAATGCTCTTACGAACTTCATCTTCCAATGAGATGGGAGATGCTGCTCACAAGATGCCAACTAATCTGAACCCTGCAGTATGAGCTAGCAAATTCAAATGGTGGCTCAAGTCCAATAACACAGGGAGCAACTTCCCGAGGAGAGAAAAAGTAAAAGAATGCAAGCCTACCAATTTTAACATCATCAAGCCTCCTGGACAAATATATGAAAAAAAAAATAAAAATCAAATTGATTGCTTGAATAGGTATGTTTACCAACTTATACAGAGTCTTAGCATGATGGTAGAAACCACCAAAGGCTTTTAAGTGAGAATATTGCTCTTCAGAGGGATATCACAGAGCACCGCAGTGCTCCTGACTTTAAAAAGCAGGCAGGGACAAGCTAAGGAAATCACCTGAAGGAAGAGGGTAAGTCAACTTTGCCAGCTGACTTATCTTAAACAAACATTATACCTTAATGCTATTTATAGCACTGACTTCCAGCCACACAAACGAAATCCTTTTCAAATAAACATTATACCAGAACCGATCCTGAGGGACACCACGATACACTTTGCTCTTACCTTTTACAAGCTGTGGCCATTCGGTGACATCAGGGTGATCCCAATTGAGTCACTGATTAAAAAGGAGTTGTCACACCAGTCCTCTCTCACGCTGGGCTAAGCATAAGCTCAACAACTCTAAATAAGTAAAAAGAAATGGGTTAAAAGTCCTTACAAATTGCTTCCAGCCAGTCCACTAAATAAAAAAGGTGAAACAGAAGAAAAATATGGATGCTAAGCAGCTTTTTATCTGAGAGGTTAAGGCCTACTGCACAAAAATGAGCTCATTTTTGAATGGCAATCTAAAACTTCTGGAGTCACTCTCTCCAGTAACACTCAACTGGTGAACCTGAAAATGCATCAACTTATTTTTAGCCTCTCTAAAAAAAAAAAACACAACAAACCAACCGACCGACAAACCAAACCCGGTGGGAAACACCGGACGTCGAGACAACGAGCATTCAGATATCACCTGTCATTTCCAACGACAATAAAATTCCGTCGGTTGCTTCCCTGCCACGACCTCAATTAATCCTGCTTCCTAACGAGGTTCTGTGCTCCCAGGGAAGCCACAAGTACCTCGTGCTTTGCCCTGCGCCTTTCCCCACAAGGAAGTGTCACAAAGAGCGACCTTTGCTACCTGTGGCCAAGCAACGAGGTTCTTTGCTCCGTTTCTGCCAAACGTATTCTCTCCTCTCCCTTAAATTTTCAAAAGTGTATTTTACCTGGCAATTGTTTCCCGTGATCTGGCTCCACTGGTATAAATGGGAGGGTTGGTCCTTTACTTTGTCACGCAGGTGGCAGCCAATGATCACTCAGCAATACTCGTGCCCAGAGCGCCCTGGGACCACCCCAGCTGATTACTTCCATGGCTGAAAAGGAACCAGTTAGTCTCTTACCTACTGCTGTTATCTACTCTAAACTAAAGTTAACTGATAAAATAGTTCCAAACATCCCCCTCGCCACACAAGTCGCCCCATTTCTCTCTCCCCACCCAAGCTCCTGGACAAAAGCCTGTAAAGGAAAAAAAAAATATAATAAAAAAAGCCTCTTGATGGAGAGATCAGCTCACAAACAGCATTATGCACTTTCTGTCGGTTAAAAATTCTGATTAAAACGGAGATGTTCTTACTGGTTAGTAAACAAAAAGTTATTTTACTTTCTCTAAGCAGCCAGTAGCATGGGAGAAGTTGATTGCTGCGGTTCTAAGCCAGCTGAAAGCTGACAACTGGAGGTTGCCGTGCAGCAGGAGCCTCACGCAGAAGCAAGGCACACAAAGGCCGGCGAGCTATCGAGGGCACACCCGCAGCTCTCGACACCGCCCGCGGCCGTAAGGAACCCGTGTGAATCCTGAGAGCACATCAGGCAGCTCTAAAGGGTTCAGTGCAGAAAGCTTTGGCGCTTCAGGCCAACCTGCTCCAAGAGTCTTGCAGTAAGGTCTTGGGTTTGAGGAGCAACGGAGCAAGCTGAATGCTCATCTGCATTTGGTTGCTTGGCAGAGGTGGGAACTCGCTGAGCAGGGCCTGGGATTCTCTAAAGCTTTCCAAAAAAAAGCTGGTGACTTTGGCCATTCTGCTACAAAAATTCTTGGCCACTCTGCTACAAACTCTGAACAAAATTTGTATTAGTTTTGGAATGATGCTTATTAGTTTTTTCCAGGTATATTCCTACAGTGCCATTTAATGATTTTAGTATCAGAGATATTTGAGTCTTCTCATCTCAGCACAAGGGCAGTTGATGGAAGTAAAAACAGAAGCAGGTTACTCCAAAACCTAACGGTGGTTCTCGAGTACCTGTGTTTTCTGCGGAAGTTGAATCTAAATTCTTGTTGCTTTCTGATGTGAAATGTCTCTAAAAATGGATTTAGAAGTTAACTCTGCTTCTGGCTCTTAGCCCAAGTAACTTTTAGTATGAATCACAGAATGACAGAATGTTAAGGGTTGGAAGGGACCTCTGGAGATCATCGAGTCCAACCCCTCCCTGCCAGAGCAGGATCACCCAGGGCAGGACACACAGGAGCAAATCCAGGTGGGGCTGGAAAGTCTCCAGAGAAGGAAACTCCACCACCTCTCTGGGCATCCTGTTCCAGGCTCTGTCACCCTCACAGCAAAGAAGCTTCTCCTCAGAACTAGTCAAAGAGGACAGTGGTGGAATCTCTGACACCTTGACAATTGGGAAACGTACATTCTGTCTGATCAGCTCATGTTCTGGAGTGTACCAAATCGATCACCCCCTACCCAGACTGGTGTCCTGCATCACCAAGACCATGGACAAAAGCTAATTACAGTAGCCTTCCACACAAATAGAAGCGTGTTAGAAGAACAGGCTGAGAGCAACCTTCACAAAACAGTTTTCCTGAGGCCTTTTCATGTGGGAGGAGAGAAGTCACAAACACAATTGTCAAAGGCGAAGGAACACATGAAGTGTTGGTGCTGGATTCAAAAACCATCAGATTTTAGAATGGTAAAGAGTATGCACTGAGGTGGCAGCTCCACAATCATGGTCAAGACAAGTTTAGGCCCAGTTCTGACCCAGAACTAACCCTGTTAGTCAGATTTACCACACGACCAAACATGGTTTCTCCAGCAGCTCCACGAAGAGAGGCAGTATCTGAACTGGCCGGAATCTCACCAAGCTGAAGTTACTTCAATGTTTAGTAGTGAAACCTGTATCTACAAAGTGAATTTATCATGGATCAGAGCTTTGAATCAGGTAGCTGCAGCATTTTTTAATCTGTTACAAGATACCTTAAAACTAGATTTGCTGTCCTGGGAGCTAAAAAGCTCATGCTACTTTTCAACAATTCAAATGCAAGAAATATTAATGAATTCTTTTCCCTTTTATCTTATTCTTGTCCTGTCTTCACTTCAGAACATGGTTTAGCGGTTATGATAATGTTGGGTTGATGGTTGGACTTGATGATCTTGGAGGTCTTTTCCTTTTTTCTTTTTATTATGATTCCCCACCTATCTTTCCTGCCACTCCTGGGAGATAGAATCTGACTGGGAGGGGATTCCCCAGCACTGAGGGAAGAATTAATTTCTCTAAATCCTTACTCATTTGTGAATCAGCAGAGTACATTGGAGTGGGTGGTGAAGGAGACTGCCATCAAAGATCCCTTACTCTGAATCTAGTTTGAACAAAGGACATTTTGACTGCTGGATCCAAAAAAGAGAGGAAAAAAAAAACCCTAGTAAGAGAATTAAAGGAGTTAAAGGACACTCCTTGATCAGGAAAGGAAAACACACTGATGAACACACAAACAGCTTGGCAAAGGGCACTGGGAAGAACAGGAGATCAACCTAAACCAACATGGGAATACCCTCTGGATGTAATTTATCTCGTTGAAGGTAGGAAACAGCAGCCCCAGGCCAGATAATTATTCCTACTACTCAAAACAGATTTCTCTGGTCTTCGCTGTCCTGATAAACACAGCTTACAGTTTAGGTTTTCACAGCCATACAGAGCAGCTGAAGGTATCACAGAAAGTTTGGGCCCGTGGTGTACGTCTGAGAAACCCAAGACACATCTCTATCTGCCCAGTGACTATTGACAAGAGGTAGATCCAAGCAGGACTGCAACAACCCCTATTATAATTTACAAGTCGATACACAAGGTTCATGCCTTCGAGTCATGTATCTGAAGAACTTTGTGTGGCTCAGAGGAGTCATCATCCAGAGGGAACAGGATGTTTAAGCAGGAGTTGGAGGTAACACCCATTTCTCCAAGGTGGCAAAAGTGAACATTTTCTGAAAAGAATGTTCCTCTCGACTAAAAAGGAGGAGGAAGTAAATAATAAATGAGCAAAAGAGCAAGAGGTCAGAAATCAAGTTCAGATGTATCAAAAGGGGCTAAAAGAAACTGCTGCACAGCCTGATGGAATCTTCTCTTTGCGTATTTCCTTTCATTTTGAAAGCCTGGAAGCACAAACACGAGCCAAGAAGAGGTCCCCAGCTTCAAAGAGAACCTAAAGTTACACGGTGCAGAACGGAAGTACCTATTTGTCAGCAATCAGAAAATAAATCCAGATGCAAATCACTTAATTGAGAGTTGTCACTTTGCTGGATTTCCTATCCCTGTTACTTTCCCTGTGCTATTTGATGGGACAGCAGAGCCATCTGGCAGCTGACACCCAGTCTCCGAGGTCTGAGAAGATCCCTGAGAGGAGGAACATCTACTTCTTGACCTTACTGAAGGATGTCTGCCCTGGGAAGTGGCTTTTGTACAAATCTAAGGTTTTTTTACAAGAGAATTTAAAGTATCCACTCGAGTCATCTTTTGCCCAATTTTTTTTAAGATTCTCTTTTTGACAGATGATCTAATGAAACCTGTACAGAGAAGTTATCATGATCTTTTATAACTTGAGATTGATTCAAGTGTCCTGGAGGAAATTGTAGGATATTCACCAAATCCCTAAGTTCAATCTTAACTGCCACTTGCGGAGAAATAAAATAAATGTAATATAGACACATTTGAGCCTTAATTTCTTGCTGAGGTTGGAAACATCAATTCCTTTTGTTGCCTATGTGCTGCTTCCAACACAAAAAAAAAACCATGAAAAGACCTAAGATTCTAGAAGTTTTCTTCATGCCAACTAAAAGCAGGTCAAATTATCAATGATCCTAAAATAAAACAGCCACTAATAAAGTCTGACCATACGAATCTTAACGAAGCTGCGAAAATACAGCAGCAAGGCATCTATATGATTTTTTTTTTCCACAGCCTGGTAAACCAAACCGTTCAACTACTACCAACAAATACAAACCCCACATAGTTAGAAGACCAGAAGAACTGGATTCTATCCTGGAAAATGCCAACCTAAAGTGACTAGGCAGTCACAACTGGTGAGCAAAGACACACGTTGGTCTCAGTATTACAGCACCACGACACACTTGACTCGTGAAGGGTTCCTGGAAAGTTCATCTCCACAAAGTACTTCTGACACGTTAAAACTTGAGCTCCCTTCTCCAATTATTCAATATGCTTCAAAAGTGTTCTAGGAGTAGCAGAGAAGAGCCACGAAGTCAGCATGAGGATAGGAGAAGGTGCCTTGTGGTTAGATGATGGAATGAGTTCAAAGTTAACCAAGCTAATCAATATGGATAATGGAAGAAACTAAGTCCTTGTAGCACAGAAAGGATATATAAAAAGATCTTCCAATTAAAAGAAAGCATATAAACCCCCAACATGTCTAGAAACTGAAGGCTGATAAATTCAAATTAGAATAGGAACAGAGGCATGCAGGAGAGCGAGGACAATTACCACCAGAATAAATTAATTAGGGTGAGGAGCTGAATTCGCGACTACGTTCAAATTAAAGCTGATGCCATTCTGGAATTCAGCCTTTGGTAAAAACCAGAAGTTACTGAGTTTAATAAAGGTGGAATTTGGTGAATCTCAATATACAGAGATCAACTACAGATTTATAGAAAAGCTTCATCCTATTATCTCTCTTTACTTCCTTGGCCTTGATGTCAACACTCCACAAATGACACAGTAACAGCAACAGGTCTGGTGTTTGCTCCCGTTCCCCGCCCCTGCCCCAAAGCTAAAGGTCTCTGTGTGACTCCCATTTTCTGCAAGTGTCCCTAAAAGCCTGGACACTGGATTTTCCCCTCAATATTTGGGTTTAGGTTGATATTTCAGTAAGATCATAGATGTGACTCTAGTCACCTTTGTAAAAAGGGGGAAAGACCTGAAATGAAAAATGCAGGAGCTGAAGATCACTTCAATCACCGCTGATTTTTCTTCCACTCTTTTTTTTTTTTTTTTTTTTCTTTTTTTTTTTAGCAGAACCCTTTCTTTCTACCTCAGTTACTACTTCAGGCTTCCTCCAAAATGATGAATGGAAAGCCCCTCCTACATCAAGAGGTGAAATCCAATCACCTATTTAAATTTCTCTTCGTAGCTCTCCTTTTACTGGCCAGGTATCAAGTTCAGGTATTTTCCAAACAGGTAAGTTTTACAGCTTCACTTCAGCTTGAATATTTAAACTTTCATTCCCTCTGTCCTTTTGCCCATGCTTTGAAATTCTGCTTTCTTTCACCACCCACCTTTCAGGCAGCTTTCCATGTAAACACCTTTCTGTTCACCAAGTTCTTCAGTGTCACCAGCATTTTTATTTATAGACGGTTTATATTAAGACTGAGCAATCATGCAGTTCTGTGGCACAAGATTCAATGGTTCTGATCTTTCATTGCTCAAGTTGTAGAGGGTTAGAGGGGAATTCTTCATCAATTTAGGCAGCACAGACCATTCCCAAGACTCTATGCACACGTACAATGGTGAGCAGTTAAAACATTCAGGAGGAAAACAAAACAAAGCAGCCAGCAGAAACAATGGCAATAAAGAAATAATGGCTGAGGTTGGAAGAAGAGCCATCAACTGGTGTTGAAACTGGAGAGCAAGAAGCAGGTGGGTGGTCCCAGTGGTGCTGTGGGTGCAAAAAATGAATATAGAGACTACCTGCCAGATGCCTTGCTAGAGTAAAGGACCAAACTAAACAATTCTCTCAGGAACATCTGGATTGTGACAAGGTAACGTTATAGATTTTTTTATTAGCACGCACTATATTTGAAGTTTCAGCTTAGAATTAATCATTTTAACTCCTGTTTATAGCTTCCTATGAAACAGAAAAAAAAAAAGACACCCAATGACCTTTCTGCAAGGTTGACATCTCAAAATGTTAAAGATGTTCCTACGTTAAGTATCTTCCAAGGAAAAACCTAGATGTAAATCCATGGTGTAGAAAACTTGTAGCAGCAGTTACTGAGCTTTTCCCCACATTTTAAGGGGTTAAAAAAGAAAGTTACACACATAACTTAGAAGCAGTTGTTGAAGGAACTACATACAATTTTATACATTAATAGATCTAGTTAAAATAGTAGAAAAATGAAGTGAAGAAATTTTTTTCTGCACGTAGCAATGCAAAAAAGTTTGAAAAATTCTACGGGTACCAAGCTGCTGAACTGCAGAACTTTAGAGACACTATTACCAGGCACCTCTACGGGACTTTACTAGAAAAAAAAAGCTATAAAATGGAAATTAAAATAAGTACAAGTGAAGATTCCAACTTGGCTGTAATATATGTACATGTTTTTAAGCTGGCTGGATATCCAAGAGCCTAGACAACAAGAGATACCACTTGCCATGGGCTCATGTTAACAGAGCTCATGAAGGTGACAATTCTGCATTTCCTAACATTTGAATTTGCAAATCTGACTTATACAGATGGCTGCTTAAGTTTTCTAGTAGCTCTGAACTTATTTTTCAAGTCATGCCTAAAAATCGTACAAACCTCACTAAATACGTTCAGCAGCAAGATGAAAAAAAAACAAACAAGCTTTCAGAAATTCTTATCCAATCCACGGAGAAACAGGTGGATGGCAGCATGATGCTGAGCTTGTAAAACAAATTAAAAGGAAAAATCAGTGTTTATTTTATCCAGGAAAAGAAAAAAAAAAAAAAATCAAATAACTCAGTTTTCTAGAGAATGATGCCTAGGCAACAGATGTCATCCAAAAAAAAAAAAAAAAAGGGAAAAATGTGGGCTTCTTGAATTTATTTTCAACTTTTTAAAAAAAAAACAGAGAACAAAAATACAACTATTTATTATAATTATTAGCATTCACACAATACAAGTGAAAACATAAACATACCATATCTTTCCAGAGCTGCAGAAACTTGTTCTTTCAAGTTCTAAAATGGACTTCTACGGTTCTTGTACCTACAACACAGAATATTTACAGTTCAGTTTTTGCACTATGCTCGACAAAAATCCAAAGCTCAACACAACTCCCAATGATACCCTCAAGAATGGCCACTCAATTAGTCACAAGTTTGCAACTCAAGGCAACTTAGTTGCAAAAATACACTTAGAATTATAGAATTAGATAAGATGTGGAGTTGAAAGGGATCCGTAAGGATCACGGAGTGGAACTCCCTGCTCCTTACAGGACTAACTACAATTAAATCATGTGACTTCCCAAACTAAATCGTACTTCCCATAGAAATGAAACCAGAAAATACTCAGGGCAACAAGAAAAGCAGAAGTTCATCCAAATAATGCTCCCTGTTCTTTCCTTCAGAGGGATGCAAATAGTTTTACAATTCCATTCAGCCAATTCATTATAAACAGAATTATAGAATCGCAGAATTCCTTCTTCTGGAAGATTCTGCCAAGGTTTCCCACTCTGGACCTCCCCCCTTATATATAATTTATTTTAAATTGGTATTTTTAATAAGAAACACCCTCCCCTTCACAACACTCAAAAGAACCACGGCTTCTTCCTGACTGCACAGAACTGCTGGAGTTTGATAAACTTTTCTATCAATTGTTTGGTTTCAGGGAATCCATAATTAACAAGGGACACACAACTAAAACGCGCTCCAGACATCTTCAACAAACACCTAAAAGCCCCAACAATTCCAGGGGAATCTTAAGAGATGTTAAACCACAGAGAACCCGTCCAGTACCAAAACCCCAATTCTTTTATCGGGGATGTGATAAGGAATCAAATCTTGCCCAGGTGGCCAAGAAGGCCAAGAGCATCCCGGCTTCTATCAGGAATAGTGTGGCCAGCAGGAGCAGGGAAGTGACTGGAACAGGCTGCCCAGGGAGAGGGTGGAGTCACCATCCCTGGAGGTGTTCAAAAAAGAAGGCAGATGTGGCGCTTCATGACATGGTTTAGAGGTCATGATGATGTTGAGTTGATGGTTGGACTTGATGATCTTGGAGGTCTTTTCTAACCTTCATGATTCTGCGATTGTCCCCCTGTACTTGGCACTGGTGAGGCTGCTCCTCAAATACCGTGTCAGTTTTGAGGCCCTCGCTACAAGACAGACATGGAGGTGCTGGAGCAGGTCCAGAGAAGGTCAACAAAGCTGGTGAAGGGTCTAGAGAAAAAGTCTTACGAGAAGCAGCTGAGAGAACTGGAATTGTTTAGCCTAGAAAAAAAAGCAGGCTGAAGGGAGACCTTCTTGCTCTCCACAACTACCGGAAAGGAGGCTGGAGTGAGGTGGGTGTTGGTCTCTTCTCCCAGGTAACAAGCGATGGGACAAGAGGAAATGGCCTGAAGTCGCACCAGAAGAGGTTTAGGTTGGACATTAGGAAAAAATTCTTCACTGGAAGGGCTGTTGAGCAGTGGACCAGGCTGCCCAGGGAGGCAGTGGAGTCCCCATCCCTGCAGACATTTAAAAGCCATGTAGATGTGGTGCTGAAGGACGTGGTTTAATGGTGGGATTGGCAATGTTGGGTTAATGGTTGGACCAGATGATGTTAAAAGGTCTTTTCCAACCGAAACAACTGTATGAAACAGAGCGATCCTGGACTGACAAGAGTCACGCCAGGAAAGTTCTACACCACCAACAGTTTGTGCACAATTTTTTGTATCTGAAGAAAAAAATTAAACAGGCCACCCTACCTGTTCCATGAAACAAGATCGCCGTTTCCACAAACAACTAGGATAATTATGGAGATTCATATACAATTAGGATTAATGAGTTCGTGTTAAGCAACTGTGTCGATAAAACTTTACTACCATTCAGAAGGAAAAAAAAAAAAAAAGAATAAATTTATCCGGACAATCTAAGACACTAATGATTTTCCTGTACCAAGAGCAGAAATCCAGAGTATTTATTTTATATTCTATTAAAGAGCAATTCTTCATTAGCAGTGAGGCCATCAGGCAAACTCAGAAGTCTTCTGATAAACGTGACCAATGTTTTCAGACCTTCTATCACAGGACTTCCAGCTTAAACCCCAATATTTACCTTTGCTCAGCTACACACTGAGAGCAACTATATCAAATTCACTCACTCCCCTCTAAAGTATCAAAGCAGCAACTTCCAGTGTCCACAGAGTAGGAGCGGAGCACAAAGTACAGGATGCAAAAGGACCACAAATACCTCTATCAGGGATTTTATGATTATTGCCCAGCAATAGGAGGAAAGAAAACAAAGGTTCCCAACATAACTGAAGCAATGTCCCTTAAGACAGTACCATTTACAAGAAGAAACAAGACCAGGGTGGAGGAGACGGAGACAGGGGATTTGCTTCGGAACACGTAGCTAGCAGCCAAAAACGCAAGTAATTCCAAGAAAAAAAACCCTGAAGCTTCTGGATTTCTAAGTCTTTCCTCAAAATCTCCTCCTACAGGCTACTACCAAGGCAGAGCAGAGTTCAAGAGCCTCCTAAAATAATCTGCCTGGAGGCTACACGACCGCCACCAAAACGAAATATGGAATCTGTAAGACTTGTCTAAAAGAAAATTATTTCAGGAAGTCAGATGTGCTTTAAGAGTCACCTTTAATATAATTATTCATTAGCATTAAGCCACAGCTGCCTAAAAAAGTCCAGATTGCTAAGGTGACTTAAAAGCTTGGCTGATGCTACTGCTTCTACTCAACGTAAAGAAAATTTGCTCTGCCACGTGACCAGAGCCAAGAGCTCCTTGTTGACAACTCTATTAAACCTTTCCACTAAAAAAAAAAAAAAAAAGGAGACTTCAAGGCACACTGAATGATTAAAGATGGGAAGCTACTGAACTAACTAACCAAACATTCCATATGGAACTGCAAAATATTTAAGAAATTAAGGATAAATTATGAATAAAACACTTGGCAACTCATGTCTGGCTTGATGAAAGACATTGTGAAATCACCTCTATCAGGGGCTCAAATGATCTTTTCCACTTGTTTCGGCTTTTTTTTGGTGTGGGTTTTGCTTTGTTGGGCTTTTTTTTTTTTAGTTGGTTTTTGTTTGTTGGGTTTCTTTCCCCAGGAACTATCACAAGACAGGAGCAGAAGAAAAAATTCTGAGCGTGCTACCCTAAAAGAAATTGTAGGTATTTTACTTAGTGATCTACAGATTCTCTTACACAATTTCAAATACAGAAGTTGAAGTAAGAATCATTTTCTTCCACAACTGACATTAGCCAAATAAAAACCCAAGTATTCTCAAATATCCTTCTTTCAATCAGATCTTCAGGTCACAGGAACCATGGAAACGGGGTATTTATCGCCACCTCACAACATAAAGGGGCTCAACCTTTGCAACCACAAAATGCCAGTACTTCACAAAGTGACAGGGTCACTTTGGAGCTCCTGTGTCCTTCAGTCGTGATGGGATTTGAAGGTTGAGTGGACTATGGGAGCATTTCCCGAAGTACTTTGACCTGCAGCCCATTTTAGAAGTTCAGCTCCTTTAGGAGCTGCTTCACCACCTTCTAACACCCCAAGCAGCCGCTCCAGCCTGGCTCCCACGGAGCACACCACAGCAGGAGGACACAAGTCATGCCAGAACCTGGCTGCCTGGACAAGTCTGGCATCTCTTAGCACCAGGCAAACTTGGCAACACGCTACGGATAGATCTTAGGCCTCCCCTGCACACAGCTCCTAAAGGTGAACAGTGTTTGTTACTCTAGTCTCCTTATTTTATCATTTTTTTATTTTTTGCTGTAATGATTACCAAGGAATTATCAACAAGGGATGCACCACAGGGAGTAAGAGCACGGTATCCTCCATGAAGAAGTGACAAAGAACCAGGTTCACCCCTAGAACTTCAGTTTGGTCAAGACAGCAGAAGTTCTGCCACGGTCCTCACAGGCCTCCAGAATAAAAAGCAAACCATGTGGACCAATCACTGCCAGGCAATTACGCAACAACCACCAAACCCAAAGACAGGTTCTGGGATTGTGATCTCAGCGGTTGACACAAGGTCCACCAAGACCAACCTTCCCTTGGGTTTCAAGTTGAAATGTTGTACCTCATAGTTTCTGATACACTTTAGTTTTGTCTTATTTATTTACTGAGGTCATGGTATTGAACTTCTCATACAAGGATCAAACAGGTAGGCACATGGAGGAGTGGGAGGGGATTTGAGACAATCAGGATGGTTCCACCAACAGCAAGTCTTGCCTGACCAACCTAGCAGCCTTCTGTGATGGAGTGACTACATCAGTGGACAAGGGAACTGATGTCATCTACCTGAACTTCTCTAAGGTCTCTGATACGGTGTCTCCCACAACAGCCTTCTCTTTCAACTGCAGAGATATGGATTTGATGGGTGGACCGTTCTGTGCATAAGGAATTGGTTGGATGGTCACATCCAGAGGGCAGTGGTCACCGGCTCAAGGTCCAGGTGGAGATCAGTGACAACTGGTGGACCTCAGGGTTCTGTACTGTGAACACTGCTGTTGAATATCTTCATGAATGACATACAGGGAGGTTGAGGGCACCCTCAGCAAGTCTGCAGACCACGCCAACCTGAATGGTGTGGTTGACACCTGAGGGAGAGGATGTCACCCAGAGAGACCTGAACAAACCGAGAAGCGGTCCCATGTGAATCTCATGAGGTTCAACAAGGCCAAGTGCAAAGTCCTGCACCTGGGGTGGGGTAACCCCTGGTATCAGTGCGAGCTGGGAGATGATGGGATGGAGAGCAGCCCAGCAGAGAAGGACTTGGGGGTACTGGTGGGTGAAAAGTTAGATGCTAGGCAGCAATCTGCACTTGAAGCCCAGAAAGCCAATCACATCCTGGGCTGCATTAGAAGAAGCTTGGCCAGCCGGTTGTGGGAGGTGATTCCGCTCTTCTGCTCTGGAGTACTGTGTCCAGCTCTGGAGCCCCCAACACAGGAATGACATGGTGGGTCCAGAGGAGGACACAAAAACAGTCAGAGGGCTGGAACATCTCTCCTATGGAGAAAGGCTGAGAGAGTTGGGGTTGTTCAGGCTGGAGAAGAGAAGGCTCTGGGGAGACTTTATTGCGGCCTTTCAACACTTTAAGGGGGCCTGTAAGAAAAATGGGGACAAACTTTTTAGGAGGGCAAACCACTCTATGAGAAACAGTCCCCTCCATATCAAGGAGCCAACTGGTACATCAGGTCAAGGTTGTGCTAAATCATCACTGCTGTTAATTCACCTCTGGGACAGCCCCATCGGTGACTCTACACAAGAGAAATGTGATTGTCAAAAGTAAAATACGTGAACACAGAGCATGATTTTAAAGCTGTTGGGATGGATGCAAACAGGAGCGCTTTGGGATGAACAGCTACAGACTGTGAATATCCTCTTCAAACCAACAGATTACAAAAAAAAATTTAAAAAAAAAATAGCCCAAACCTCTGCTTGGCTAACTAAAAGTTCCTCTAAAACCACACACACCTCTGTTCTAAGGTAACACAAGCTGCTTCCAGAGAAGCAGGTCACCCCTCTTACCTAAGCCAGTGAAGTGAGGGTCCAGAGGGAAGCCACCCATTTAGTTCCACTCAGCTGAACCACTGCAGCTTCTCCTACTTCTTCACCACTCTGTAAAACATGGATAAAGAACCATGCAGGCTGGGATGGGAAAGAGGATGGGTCAAGACTGATCTCCACCCCTTCCTCCGTTCAGCAGTTTGAGTAACAGAGGGAAGCAGGCTCAACCTAGTAAAAGTAAGTAGGAGTAAAAGTAAGAAGGAGTTAATGCTTCCTTGAAGAGATTCATTCATGAGAGCAGTTGTGAGACAGGACACTGTGGACATATTGAATTTATGATGCAATTTTGCAACCAGGAAGTGATTTTGTCACTAAGTTCTGGCACCCCCGACCACGAGAAGGTGGAACGGTTCAAAAATAGTAATTTACAGGCCTCTCTGCTCACGGGTTACGCTGCCAAGCGTGAGCTCTGGATCTCAGTATTATTTGATTTTTATCTTTCTTCTGGATTTCTCCTGCGAGGTTATTTTCCTGAAGAGATGTCTCCTTAGCCGCTCTAGCTACTGCAGAGTTACTTCAGCACAAAATAGTACCTTTTACGCTCTATTTTGCCAACTTTCTGTTAACCAACCAGCTACTTCACACACATCGCTATCCCTATGAACCACCTTTTTTTTCCCCAACTTTTATTCAGGAGGCTGTCAGGCACTGCCTGCAAATACAGGAAGTTCATGCAGCGAATATGAAGGTCAAAGTATTTCAGGTGCCAAAAGTCACTTGGAACACGCCACTTGCTCGTTGCTGGTGTCTCTGGGAACCAACTGTTTAAGCAAAGTTTTGAGCACTCTCCTGGAAGAGGCAGGAGGAGGAGACTTTTTTTTTTTTTTAAAAAAAAAAGTAAACATCAGGTTCTAAATCATTTGTTCCAGATCCTGATAGCAAATGTATTATCTCTCCTTCCACTTATAAATTTGATTAATGACAGAAAGCCTTTCAACACGGCTCCTCTATAAAACTCAGCTACCTTAAACACGCTGGAGAGTGCAGAGAAAAAAAAAAAAAAAGTGTAAAACACACCTCCTTTGTTTAAAAATCAATATCAATTCATTAACTAAAGTGAAGCAAAGACCTGGCCCACCGTAGCAGAAATAAAGATTGACACTGGAAATGATCTAAGCCTCCATAATACAGGAATTTTCTGCCCTTGTCCCTCAATTGCATGTTCTACTTCTAAGAATTAGGGGCTTTTACCTTCCAGGGTATGAATACACTGGTGTGGGAAAGAAGAAAGAAATTTCCTATATTTAAAAGAAAAAAAACAAAACAGATGAGTTCTCTCTGGACAGTCACTAAATAAAGTAGCAGAGACAAAAATATATAATATTTATATATAAAAATATCTTTCCTGGACAGCAAAACCTAAGAGGATGCATATTTACAGAAGTGTAACCACTAAATTTGTTCCCCAAGTGTCACAGCATGTATTACACTAATTATTTATACAAAATGTTATATGCTTAAACATGCTCACAATTAAACATGCCCATGACTATTAAAACTTGACTCAAAGATACTCCCCCTGCCTTATGCATTACGAATCACAGAGAAGTAGTAAAAAATGGCAAGGAAGCACATATTTGTAATGAAATAAGCACGATTTCATACTGAGGTACGTATTGCCTATTTCCTCCTAAAAAAGCAAGGTGAAATAAAAAGAAAGAGAACCTGATTTATTTTCTCGAATCAATTAAAACAGGGACAACCTCAAGGTGCTCTAACAGGGCCCTGAACAAGCTGAGAACATCCCTAGATGTATTTAACATGTACAAGTTTAAATTTTATTCACAAAAGTATTATCATTTGAATAAGTCTTTAAGTAGCAGCAACTAAAAAAAAAAAAAAGAGACTAAAAGTTCTGTTTGCTACAAAAAAGGATCAAACCCACAGAATGTTAAGAGTTCTGAAAAGGACTTGGCCTGAGAGATCACAGCTGTGAAGAAGTGAAACATCTCTGCTGCTTCAAGCTCCTCTTTCCTTCAGGTTTTGCTGAGTTGGTTTTTACACAGCCTTACAAAAAAAAAAAAAAGCCAAACATATCCAACTATTTATTTTGCCATCTAACTTGGTGCTTTTCTTTCTAAATTTTTGGGAGATACTTAGGATATTCCAGTGAGAAGAAACAGCAAACAGCTCTGGTAAATAGAAACACAACTTGTTAATCCCCTGCAGTAAACAGCAAACATTTAAAGTGGTATGAAAGGTATTCATAAAAGAGATGAAGCCTCTGTAATACTGCACAGAAATCATTTCAATTCAAGATATTTTTCAGCCCTGCCAACCCTAAGTAGCTGTTCCAGCTTTTCTTCCAAAGTTTGTCTGTGTGAATTGACAGAACATTTCTGTTACGAAGATAAGTTGTAAGCCCTGCAAACCGCATCTGTTTGAAAAGACAAACGTATGTGAGGAAAACTATTGAATATCCACAGCAATTTGGTAACACACAGTTTATATTTTCAATTCAACACACCCAAACTCCGAGCTTCATCGTATTTTCAATTTTACTTTTTCTTTTTTTAAAAAAGTACCTTCAGCTGTTTTCAAAATGAAAGGGCACAGAGTATTTAGTGCCACCATCCAGACCAAGCAGTTTGTGAGAATCCTAAAGGCCATTTTCCAGCAGTTTTCCTTCTTATTAAGAGGTACCTCTCACCACCTCTGTTATTCTCCCATCCCCATGTGTAACAACACAGTTAAACTTAAGAGTGTAGCTTCTCCCTTAGCAGGGAATCTCTCTCTAACTGGATGCAATGTGCATGAATTAGGAACTTCACCTCATCTTCTAGATCTCTCCCTTTCAAACCAGGCAAAAAAAAAAAACCCACAAAACAAAACAGGCAATCCAATCACATAGTCTTGCTTTGTTAGGAAATCAAAGCTACTATCAGGTATAATTCCCCACAGAGGAACTTTTTGGTAGACATGCAAGAAGCAGAATAAAACTGATGTGCCGAGTTGATGCTCACAAAGCTTCAGGTTTGTACAGACTCCTACTGAGGTAGAGCAGTTTCCATCCAGACACAGAGGGACCATCCCTGAAGTGATGTGAGAAACGCAGGATTTCTCCCAGAATTAGAACATCACTTAGGCAGAAAGAAAACATCAACAAGTATTTCCATTAACTGGGGAAAAAAAAAAAAAAAAGGCATAACTACAAGTCTATAGATCGGCACTTAAAAGAGAGTTGTGGAATATGTTTTGTTCCCTGAGCAGCAGTAACTTCTGGATGACCACCTCACATCCTCTTAGATTTACAAATCGACTCGGAACAAGAACAACCCACAGAGTTCCTTTAAATGAAATACTGCCGACAAGCTTCAAAACCGTAACCCCAGAAAGTCCTGCCGTTCAGGAATGAAAGCTCACATTTGTCAGCAAAGCAGCCCGTTCACAGCTTAGCAGATCCGACTCTTCAGACCGGACAGAAGGGAACAGGAGCCAAGCGAACGTCCCTACTTTGTTCTACGCGGGCCTTGCACACTAGTTACGCACCCTCGCAGTAATTCACATGCCCGAGCTGGCCATGCCCACGCCACCCACCCGCCCCGTACCCTCGGCGGCGGCCGCTCAGCTCGACCGAGCCGGGAAACTGAGGGAGGGGCGGGCTGGGTTCACTCAAGGTCGCCCAGCAAACCCAGTCTCCCCTGGGGGCGGGCTGAAACCCAGAGCCACCCGCCCGTCCGGCCTTCCCGCTTCTCGGGAGGGCCGGCTCGGAAGGAGAAGACCACCGAGGCCACGCACCCCCTGCCGCCCGCCTTCCCCACCCGAGCTGGAAGATCTCCCCCGGTGGAGAGCAGCGGGCAGGGCCGCCTCCCTCCCCTTCAGAGCCGGCGTCAGACGGTCGCCATCCCCCCCTACTCTTCCCAGCCCTCCCNCTTGGAAAAGGGCAGCGGGGCGACTGGGGCGGGAGGCCGCGGGGTTGTCCCTCCCTTCCCGGCTCAGCGCGCGGGGCGGGGCGGAGGGGGAGCGTGGTGTGCGCGTGCGCAGATCCCGGGGGCGATTCCCGGGATTTTTTTTTGGGGGGGGCGACAAGGAGGGGAGAAGAAGAAGCGAGGAGGCCGTCAGTGGGCAGAGAGCCGCACGTACTGACACGTGCGCGTCCATACGTTGCACGTTGACAGGCGCGCACGCGGGCACGTAAAGGCGCCTATGGAGGCGTCTGTGGGCGCGTCCGGGCGCCGATGGTAGAAGCGCGGAATGGTTTGAGTTGGAAGGGACCTTCAAGATCATCTGGTTCCAACCCCCCTGCCATGGGCAGGGACACCTCCCACTAGAGCAGGTTGCTCAGAGCCTCCTCCAGCCTGGGCTTCAACACTGCCAGGGAGGAGGCTCCACAGCTTCTCTGGGCAACCCCTTCCAGGGTCTGACCACCCCTAGAGGAAAAAACTTCTACCTCCTCTCTTACTCTAAACCTCCCCTCTTTCAGTTTGAAACCGTTACCCCTCATCCTACCACTACACTCCCTGAGAAAGAGTTCCCCCCCATCTTTCCTACAAGTATCGGAATGGCTGTAAGGTCTCCCTGGAGCCTTCTCCAGGCTGAACAACCCCAACTCTCTCAGCCTTTCTTCAGACAGGATAAGCTCCAGCACACACCTCCCCCCCCCCATCATCTTTGTGGCCCTTCTCTGGGTAAGTCTGGACCAGCAGGTCCTTGTCCTTACGTTGGAGACCCCAGAGCTGAACGCAGTACTCCTGACGGGATCTCATGAAGAGTGGAGGGGCGGAATCACCTCTCTTGACCTGCTGGCCACGCTTCTCCGGATGCAGCCCAGGATGCTTTTGGCTTCTGGGCTGTGAGCGCCCATTGCCGGCTCATGTCCAATTTTTCATCCACCGCCATCCCCGAGTCCTCTGCAGGGCTGCTCTCAATTCGCTCGTCGCCAACCTGCACACTCAAATGCGTATGTTCTACATGTACGCACATATATGCACATATACATATGTACATACCTTCACATGTGCTCACATGTGGCTGCGGGCAGGCGACACACAGCCATGGAGGCCCTTCCCACGGGCCCCAGGGCAGCCATTCCGAGGTGATCAAGTTTAGTCTGGGCAGGGTGTCAGGGCTGCCCGGCGGGAGTGAGCACAGCAAAGGGCAATGGCCGGTAGGCTCCGGAGAGGAAACCACACTGGAGCCATGTGCTGCTGCTGCCACCGTCCAAGGCATGTTGGGCTGGGCAACGCCTGTTCTGGCCACCCCAACCACGCTGGGCTGGGCAGCGCCTGTTCTGACCACTTCAGCCTCGTTGGGTTGGACAGTGCCTGTTCTGGCCACCACAGCCATGTCGGGCTGGTCATAAATGTTCTGGCTACCACAGTCACGTTGAACTGGACAATGTCTGTTCTGGCCACCACAGCCATGCTGAGCTGGGCAGCACCTGTTCTGGCCACCACAGCCGTGTTGGGTTGGGCAGTGCCTGTTCAGGCCACCACAGCCATGTCAGGCTGGTCATAAATGTTCTGGCCACCACAACTGCACTGGGCTGGGCAGTGCCTCTTCTGGCCACCACAGCCCTGTTGGGCTGGGCAATGCCTGTTCTGGCCACCACAGCCAATTTTTCCGTTGCCTGTTGCATAATTTCTTTCCCTTCCCTCCTGTCCCAACACCCAGGCCTATATGTTGGAAGTACACTTTTTGAGGGATTTTGAAAGCATAACTAAAATTTGCTTTTTGACAGATCAATGTTGAAAGGAGGGTGGTCAAATAATTTCGAAATTGGGCAGCGCATGCAAAATTTTGCTTTCTTGGGGTTTGACTCTTTTTAAGCATTAAATAAACGGAGCTGCAGCCGTAGAAGGGAGGGCAAGGAGCACATAAAAGTAAAAAGGAAGACAGATCTGATTTTTTGTCACATTATTTCTCAATAAATGAAATTGAATAGAAGCGGTTCAAGAGTATATATATATATTTATAAATAATGTAATCTAGAAGCATGAGAAGTTCTTAAATGTTAGACTAAGCTGTTAAAACCATAAACAGAAATTCTCAAAAGCATGATACTGAAGCCAAGTATTTGTCCCGAGCCAGAAAATAGGTGTTTAAAATACATTAAAGGTTTTAGGACAATTTTGGAAGACCTAACGAGTACGTTGCAGGCTGATAGCTGGTGAGACCGGTGGGCTTGAACTGCCTCGTTACAGAGTCCTGATGGTCAGAAAAAAAAAAAAAAAAAAAGAGGTTGGGCAGATATAGAACTAAAAATGTTAAGACCAACTGAAGTCCTCTTGTCCTTCAATGTGATCTGAAAGCAGGGTACATTTGGTCTGTTCAGATGGACATTGGGATTCGTCTAAAAATAATCCCTGGAACGAACACAGATTTCTGCATCTGGAGGCTCTGTCTCCCACACAGTAGCGCAACCTGCCAGCTTTCATGGATTCAAATTTCAGATTCAGGACAAAGTTTATGGTGCTGTGAACTTCCCCGTTACCTCAGAAATCATGATGTTGAGAAAACTAGGTCTGGGAGATCCACTCTCTTGCTGCTTTTCCCTTGCTCTGTTGCAGAGCCCACATGGCCAGTCTTTATCTCCTGCTTGACTATGAGGATGCTCTGTGGGAAAGCCTGTCACAGGCTGAAGTCCAAGTAAACAACATCTTCTGCTCTCCCATTGCCTACAGAGCTGGTCTTCTCATCACAGAGGTGCTCAAACTGTTCAGGAATAATTTCCTTTTGGTAAATCCATGCTGGCTGTTCCCAGTCACCTTCTTGCTTTTACTGAGTCTGAAAATAACCTTATGGAGTTTCAAGTGAAGCTCATCAGTCACAAGTTCCCCAGATCCTCCTGTCCTCCGGCCCTTGAGCTTCTCCCACGAACACCATGATAAGGCCAAGTGCCGGGTCCTGCACTTTGGTCGCAACAACCCCAAGCAACGCTACAGGCTTGGGGATGAGCGATTGGAAAGCTGCCCAGCAGAAAAGGACCTGGAGGTGGTGGTGGACAATCAGCTGAACGTGAGGTGGCCAAGAAGGCAAATGGCATCCTGGCCTGGATCAGGAACAGTGTGTCCAGCAGGAGGAGGGAAGTGATTGTGCCCCTGCACTCTGCACTGGTGAGGCCACAGCTTGAGCACTGGGTTCAGTTCCGGGTCCCTGCCCACAAGAAAGACCTTGAGGGGCTGGAGCTGGTCCAAAGAAGGGCAACAAAGCTGTTGAAGGGTCTGGAGAACAAGTGCTGTGAGGAGCAACTGAGGGAACTGGGCTTGTTTAGTCTGGAGAAGAGGAAGATGAGAGGAGACCTTATTGCTCTCTACAACTCCCTGAAAGGAGGTTGCAGTGAGGCCGGTGTTGGCATCTTCTCCCTAGTAACCAACGACAGGAGAAGAGAAAATGTCCACAAGATGCACCAGGGGAAGTTCAGATGAGATATTAGGAAAAGTGTCTTTCCTGAAAGAGTCATTAAGCACTGGAACAGGCTGCCCGGGGAGGAGCTGGAGTCACCATCCATGGAGATGTTCAAAAACAGGATGGATGTGGCACTTTGGAACTCTGCAGCAACACCACAATTTCCTTAGTCCTCCTTTTGCTGTAGATGTACGTACAGATGCTCTTACTGTCCTTCACATCCCTCACCAGTCCAACTCTGGCCTAGCTTTGGCCTTCACGATTTTATCTCTGCATGCTCAGATGATGCTCCTAAAGCAATCCCTGGAATATATCCCAGTCAATCACTGTAGGAAAACTGCCTCCATATCTTTTATCAGAACACTTGGTCATCTTTTTACATCCTTATAGCAGGAAGGAGCAGAACTGCTCAAAATAGCCAAGAGAGAGACACCATAGATAGATACAATGATTGTCTTTTTTTACCCCTCTTTCTTTCCAAATGGTCACTGGCACTTGGTTTGGGGTTGGGTTTTTTGACTCTTGCAGAGCACCAAGTGCATTTTTTTTTTTCCATGGAACTATCAACTGCAATCCTGAGATCTTATCCGTGGCTGGTAATGGGCAGCTTATGGCCCATCACTGCTCTGAGGTAATATTGCTGAAACGGGCCACAGGTTTTCCTCTGAAGAAACCAAAGCAATTGTGAGGAAGAGGCAGGTGGCAGCAGACAGAGGAACAGTGCAGGATGGATCCAGCTGACGTGGATGCGGCTGGATGCAGAGGAGTGGGAAGGAGACTTCTCTGAATAGGACACAGGTATGAAAAGAGTCGGCCTTTCTTTGATTTTGAGGAGCTTTGGGACAAATCGCGTTGGCTATGGGCATGGGAAGAGTGATATGGTGAGGAGTATACTCACAGCAAAGTCCTCTGTAGCAGTGGTGTACGGATGACCAAGCTGCGTAGTGGATTTGTCTAGGGATAAATTGCTATTTTGGGGGAGGTACTAAATCAGTTTTAAGTTTTATATCATGTGCTTGCAATTGGTTTTTTTAGACTGAAATCACAGAATCACACAGAATCATCTAGGTT
Organism: Baryphthengus martii; assembly: GCA_013396935.1. Classification (NCBI taxonomy): domain Eukaryota; kingdom Metazoa; phylum Chordata; class Aves; order Coraciiformes; family Momotidae; genus Baryphthengus; species Baryphthengus martii. The sequence goes on from VWZK01002980.1 coordinate 31,298, forward strand.
GGAAAAGACCTTCAAAATCATCAAGTCCAACCATCTGCCCTACTCTACCAAGTCCATCACTACACCATGTCCCCAAAGACCACATCTATACGGCTTTTAAACACCTCCAGGGATGACGATTCAACCACCTCCCTGGGCAGCCTATTCCAATGCCTGACAACCTTTTCCGTGGAAATTTTTTTCCTAATGTCTAATCTAAACCTCCCCTGGTGCAGTTTGAGGCCATTCCCTCTTGTTCTGTCACTAGTTACTGGTGAGAACTGGCTGAAGGACAGAGCCCAGAGAGTTGTGGTCAGTGGAGCAGACTCCAGCTGGAGGCCTGTGNCTCTTTAGCTTGGAGAAGAGGAGCCTGAGGGGTGACCTCAGGAATGTTTATAAATATGGAAAAGGGGAGTGTCAGGAGGATGGAGCCAGGCTCTTCTCAGCAATGTCCAGTGACAGGACAAGGGGCAATGGGTGCAGCTGGAGTAGAAGAGGTTCTGTGTAAACACAAGGAACCACTTTTTCCCAGTGAGAGTGACAGAGCCTGGCCCAGGCTGCCCAGAGAGGTTGTGGAGTCTCCTTCTCTGGAGACATTCAAAACCCCCCTGGATCTGTTCCTGTGTGACCTATTCTAGGTGCTCCTGCTCTGGCAGGGGGGTTGGACTCAATGATCTTTCAAGGTCCCTTCCAGCCCTTAACATTCTGTTATTCTGTGATTCTGTGAGAAGAGGCCAGTGCCTACCTGTCTACAACATCCTTCCAGGTAGTTGTAGAGAGCAATAATGTCTCCCCTCAGCCTCCTTTTCTTCAGACTATACAGCCCCAGTTCCCTCAGCCGCTCCTCACAGGACCTGTTCTCCAGGCCCTGCACCAGCCTTGTTGCCTTTCTCTGGACCCGCTCGAGCCCCTCAATGTCTTTCTTGTATTGAGGTGCCCAAAACTGAACCCAGTACTCGAGGTGTGGCCTCACCAATGCTGAGTACAGGGGGACAATCACCTCCTTGGCCCTGCTGGCCACACCATTTCTAATCCAGGCCAAGATGCCGTCGGCCTTCTTGGCCACCTGGTCACACTGCTGGCTCATCTTCATCCGCCCATCGATCAGCAAGTAGCTTGACTGGCCATAGATTATCTGTGATCGTCGGTGTGCCTGAGTTGTTTCTGTTACGAGGGGGATAATTCTACTTTCCCACCTCATTTAAGTCCGGTGCAGATTCCAAAGTGCCCAGATATTAGGGCACAGAAATGCTTTTGCTGCCTCAAGTGCTTTCAGATACTTTCCATACAGCCAGCTGCTGCAAAGGAACTGGATCTGCCCAGCTGAGCAGACTCTGAATTTGGAGAAATCTGATTGGAATTCCCCGTGGAAAAGCTACCACTCCCTCCTTGCTTCCTCGCTAATCCGGGCTGCAGCTCCAGTGCCTGGGTGTGTCCTGCAGCTGAGAAGAACAAGTGGTCCGACTGTTTTTTTTTTGCAGCGATCCCCTTCACGGGGCCGGCTCCAGTGGGATGTTTTGGTTGAGTGACTAAAGTAACTCTTGGTAAAGAAGTAAAAATCAATAATTCCAGCTAATAACCTGATCACTGAGGAGAAGCTCTGCAGAAAATCTAAGCTTAGCATCTGAACATTTGGAAACGAGGGTCTTTTTTTAACTGCTGAAGGGGGAGAAAAATACAACTTGCCTCATACACACGTTGTACGGAATAGGCAGCGGTTTCCAGTGGGAGGAAAAAGACATTAAAAATAGAAGCCCACAGCTCATTCACCATGTACTTGTGATGCTGGAGAAATGCCACCGTGAACCAAGTCTCCTGCATATTAACTTCAGTAGGTGTTGATGTCTCACTTCAGAGCTTTGTAGAAAATAGTTCCCTCTGGAGATGTTTTCGTAAACACGCACAGCACTCTGCGTGTGTCCTCTTCTCGTTTCCTGTGAAAACCCCGATACAAATGACCTGATAATACCTTTTTTTTTTTTTTAATGTGTTGATTTCAAATAATGATATGAGTGAAAATTGGATTGTGAAGCTCTGCGAGAGCAGCCCCTTAGATGATTGCATCTTTTTGTGAACCATCTACCTTAGTTAATGCTCTTCAGACAGAAGGAGCACACTGAAGTGTTATGAGCCTTTGGGAGCCGAGCCAAATGCTTCGACTTGCTGATAGCTGAAGCCTTTCTGCCTCCCCTTGCAGATAAAAAGATAAGGAAGGGAAAAGATCATCAGCAATATAATGAAATGCTGAAGTTCTGTTAGAGCTGGGCAACTGGGCGCTAAAAAATACATGTAGTCGCTGGCTGCTGCTGCTGGCCAGTGGTGGTCCGTCCTCTCATCTGCTCCTCTCTTTTTCCCCAGTAGAGATTTGGAAGTAGGGTTAACGATCTTGACTCAAATCTCCTCGTTTTCGACCCAGACAGGAGCTCTTAAAGTCAGTCAGCTTAATACAGTGTAATCCTTGTCTTAAGCAGGCGGTGACGCTCGGACGGTGAGGTGGAGGCCGCGTGGCCAGGACTTGGCAGGCAAGCGAGATGCTTGAGCCCTGCTTGTAGGAGAAGGCAGGTCACAACTGCAGGGAGCATTGCTTCTAATCTTTTCTCCTCTCCTTCCTGCCCTGATGGTGAGGAGTTGGCTGATTTAAAGCAGCTGGTAACGTGCCCCCAAAATCTTCAAACCTGTCCAGCCCCTTCTGGCCACTCTACTCTTTGCCACTCATGGTGAACGTGAGCCTCCTGGTACTGACAGCTGTGGTAAAACTCGTTAGTGGAACATCAGATAGGAGTGAAGCAAGTGGAAATAAGGAAGCAGGTGCTTCACTTTCAAAATCTTCTGGACATGGCTCAGATGCGATTCCCTTCACTTCCCATGTAATTTATACAGCTGTGGGTTTTTTCCTCTGGTATTGATTTTTAAGGTTTGAAACCAGTCTCAGCTTTTGTTATTGGTTTAGTGCGTAGGAATAGCAAGGAGAATGTTTAAACTCTACCAAATTACTGCTCTCTTTATTCACAAACCAGAAATGCGAATTTGAAAAATACAGAAGTGAAATGCCAGCAGTAGCCAGAACATTTTTTTTTTTTTTTTCATTCCTTTACTAAAGCCGACATTGACTTTTGTCAGGTATGCCTCCAATGAACTTAAATTCCCACTGGAGAAGAAAAAGGCGATGAATGATCAGTGAACATGCTATTGAGAGCAGTTTTCAATATTTCATTCTAGGATCTGAGCTCCTTACCTCTGGTTCTCCATTCTAACCTAAAGGATCGAACTTTTTTCCTGTGGGCATTTCCGAAGGGCCGTGCGTGCTTCTGAGTCCTCACAAGCACATTTCTTCTCCCCTTTCCTGACATGAAGAGACCAACTGGCCTCTCAGTTAAGGTGTGCTGTGGAGGTTCACGTTATCTTGAAGCAGTTCCCATTTCTGGCATGAAGACTGGTCTTGATGGAGTGCGGGTGTTTCGGTTCCTCCCTGCGAGCTGAGCGAGATTTCCTGCTGCCTTTTGCTGAAATGAGCCTGTGCAGGGGGACTCTTATTTCCCTGAATGCTTCACCCAGCCCAGGGGCCTCTGGAAAGAAACAGGGTGAAAGGAGAAGCAGCTCGTGCGCACCCCTTCGTCTCCGAGTCTCGTGTACCGTCTTCCTGCCAGCCTCGCGCTTACCTCCTCCAGTCATCCCGAGGGAGCGGGATATAAACATTTCTGGTTTTCCCCGTGGGATGAGGAGTTTGTGCTTTGCTGCAGGTCTCCACGATAGCTCCTTTGGTCACCTCTGGAGATGAACTGGAAACGCTCCATTTTTTTGCAGCCATTCTGCGTTCCTCCCGCTTCCATGCCGTGAGGACGCCAGCACTGCAGGGATATTCAACCTTTTTTTTTTTTTCTTTTTTTTTTTTTCTCCTGCCTTTTTGCTCTCTGCTGTTCTATATCACACACTTCTCTGCAGCCACAGCCTGGCCCTGGTGCCTGACCTGGTGTCTGGTTTCAGAAAGAAGTCTCGAGCAGTTGCTGAGGTTGTGAAAGATGCTTGGGAGCAATGCTTTTGTTTATTTATGGGGACATCTTGGTAGGTTCTGCAGTCCAGCTGAAACAGCCTGACATCACATAGCTGTACAGCTTGGGGTTAACTGTTGTTTTGGTTGTAAAAAAGGAGCCTGACTGACAGCTGTTTTTCTGACCACACGCCTACATCATTTTTCCCAAGATAAATATAGAAGCCTGACTTGCTGAGCAGAGCAAAACGACTTTGTGCAATTAATGTGACGTGCTTCATAATGCTTGGAAGGGTGCAGGCATCTGCGTTTATCAACCTTCCATGGCTAAAAAAAATAAATCTGACAAGCAATCCCAGCACAAACACAGCACGTGTTTGTCTAAAACAGGAGACCGCACAATGCCCCGTTGGTAATAGCGCTTTGGAGACGAGACACCGTATTTTTCCACCAGGAACTTGTGTCATGCCAGAAACTCGCTTTCCCCTTGGGTTATACTGCAGAGTGACAAATTCAATCCACGATTTTTATTTATTTATTTTTTAATTTGGCGATTTAATATCCTAATTACTTTCCTATTTAGACAGCGAGTTCCTTGAATACAAAGTATTGTTTGGTTATTAGCGCTGCAGTGACACCTTGGTGAAATTAGGTCCAAACAGCTATCCATATTTTTTTCCGGCCAATAAATGAATTTGAAAAGGTCATCTTGACATAACTGAAAAATTGAAGGCTTGAGTGATTCGCATACAACATGCAGCTTTCCACACTCAGTGTTTTTAGACAGCTGCACTGGGGACACTGTTGTCTGGGAAGATTTTAATTTGAAAAGAAGGACGTTCGCAAGGGGTGTCTCCTTGAAGGTGAAACCTTATTTAGCTTGAGAAGAAAAAAGCATCAGCCACAGCTCCAACTTCTCTTGGCTCAGGTGCTGGAAGAGAAGCTCCAACTCCCCTCCTTTCCTCAGCAGCAGTACTCAATTTACTGTGGCTCTTGCTGCTGCAGAGACAGCTGTACCAGCTTCAACCTCCTGTAGCTATTTGGACCTACCCTGCAGTCTATACTTACCCAAAAGGTAGAATATACAAGTCCCAACATTTTTTTCATCAATATATAAACACCAGATGCTTGGCTGGCTGCTCAATGCAGGAAAACTCAGAAGTAAGAGGGGACAGGGGAGAAGAAGAAAAATTTAAACTGCCTCACGTGCCTTGTCCCAGTGAATTGCCTGGTTTTAGTATTAGGTGGAAATTTAATTCCTGTGTTTTGGGTCTTGCTCCCTGCCTTACATCAAAGAAGCATCAGAGGAGCGGGCAGAAGGGCACGGACATGGGAGATATTGGCCATTGAAGAGCGTAGATGAGGAAAAGGGGATGAAAATGGTGATTTATTACTGCAGTGGAGATGAGTTGTGTTTAAATCCAGAGGTTAAAATGTTACTGGTGGTTTGTCTCCTGAGACAACTGCTGTCTCCAGTCTGAGCTCACCACAGAAGCGTAGGATTGGGAGATGCCATACAGAGATCTCCTGGAAGATGCAGTTTTATGCTTGGGGTCACCACAGAAGCATAGGATTGGGAGATGCCATGCAAACATAGATTCATAGATTTATAGAATGGTTAAGGTTGGAAGGGACTTTGAAGATCATCTTCTTCCAACCACCCCACCCTGGGCAGGGCCACCTCCCACTAGACCAGGTTGCTCCAGGCCCCATCCAACCTGTCCCTGAACACTTCCAGGGAGGCGGCATCCACAGCCTCCCTGGGTAACCTGTTCCAGTGTCTCACCACCCTCACTGTGAAGAATTTCTTCCTGACATCCAGTCTAAACCTACCCTATTCCAGCTGGAAACCATTATCCCTTGTCCTATCACTACAAGCTCTTGCAAACAGCCCCTCCCCAGCTTTCCTGTAGCTTCCTTCAGATACTGGAGGCCACTATAAGGTCTCTCTGGAGCCTTCTCTTCTCCAGGCTGAACAGACCCAACTCCCTCAGCTTGTCCTCACAGGAGAGGTGCTCCAGCCCTCTGATCATCTTGGTGGCCTCCTCTGGACCCTCTCCAACAGTTCAATGTCTTTCTTGTGTTGAGGGCTCCAGAATCTCCTGGAGGATGTAGTTTTATGCTTGGTAGAGCACGTTGCAAGCTCATCTGACCCATGTGCCCGCACTGCTCTTCTGTGGAAACAACTGTCTAACGCCTGTCTCAGTCCCGTGTGACATTGACAAGTGGCCATGTCACGGCTCTTGACCCCAGAGCTGAAATACACTGTGGACTAGTAAGAGCCATGTCACAGAAGAGATCATCCAGGCCAGTATGTACCCAGCAAACACATTCGATAAGTGTTTTGTCTGGAAAAGCATGGAACATCTGTCCCATCCATGTCAATCCACCACTGCGCAAACACGGATCCACGGTAAGGGGTCTTCTTTGCGTTTATGCTTCTACTTTCACAGGTTTTCTTTCTTAATCTTGCGTTTTGTAACGTTAGAAAATCATACTTTCTCTCTGTCATGCTGAAGAAATGCGGATGTTTTTGCTGAGAAAGTGAATTCCTACGTGACACAGGAAAATCCAATTGAAATCCGTGGGAGTTTTGCCTGAGTAAGTACTGAAAGGTTTGGCCCTTGGGATGGAAATAGACCTTGGAGTTTTACCAGGGTGCTTCAGAGCTCGTTGTTCCCATTGCTCGTCTCTTTTCAAAGACGATGACTGGAGCTGTCTGGACGTGGAACTCATGTGAACTAAAAATAAATATCTTTTAAAACAGGATCTTCATTCTCCAGTCTCTCAAAAACTCAGCTCAGGTATTAAAAGAGTCTATTGCTTTTGGTGCTGATTTTCTAGGCTGGTGTTTAATCTGTGTGAACTGTGAAATACCAATTTTACTTTACTTAGGTGGAAAAGGTCGAGCTTGTGAATTGTGTCAACGGCGTTATTGTGCTGCTAAAGATCGGACGAGCTCTTTTGAACTAGTTTCTTTACTAACCTCCGGTGATGGTTTATTGCAGGCACTTGAAATAAAAACCCAGCTGCTTCACACTGCTTAGAGAGTACTGAAGAAGAAATATAGCGCTCTTCATGCTCACGAGAACCAGATTCAAACTGATAACGACAAACATTAATTGTGACTTCTCGTCAGGTTTTCCTTTGTAAGCCTACGAGTTCCTTGACAGCCTTGCCATTACAGAAAGAAATGTTAAAAGAAAAAATCCCAAAACCTAAATCACGGAGCAGATGTGATTCTGTGCCCAGGGATTATTCTGTAACCCTGAAAGGTTGAAGTGACACTGCTTTTGCAAAAGGAAGCAGAGAGAGTGAGTGCCTCTATGCTTTTCCACAAGTGATACCTGATTTAAGAAGTACCCCACCTGCTATTGTCACCATTCTGAAGAGGATATTGAAAATTAGTGCAATCTCATGCTTCTAAATTGATCGAAATTGATGTCATTACAGATAGAAAGGCACTGTAAAGATGGATGAGCACTCACAAGGCATAACTTCAAGACAGCATGAAATAGTCTCCTGCTTTTTAGTTCACAGAATCACAGTATTGTCAAGAGTTGGAAAGGATCCCCAGAGATCATCTAGTCCAACTACCCCTGCTAAAGCAGGATGGCCTAGAGCACATGACACAGGGCTGCACCCAGGTGGGTTTTGAATACCTCCAGAGAAGGGGAATCCACCACCTCCCTGGGCAGCCTGTTCCAGAGCTTTGTTACCCTTATGGTGAAGAATCATAGAATCATAGAATGGTTTG
>VWZK01002981.1:0-21559 GCA_013396935.1 Baryphthengus martii
GAAGGAAGGAAGGAAGGAAGGAAGGGAGGTAAACTAGTTTTTTAATCTGAAAAGTTGTACAGCTGAAGTTCAATCACACATCAAACCTATGTAAAGGACTAGAGTCAGACTCATAAGTAAAGTTACCTGTTAAAACCTAGCAGCTCTGAACAATTTTGCCTTCTTTAAGTCATTAAATAATTAGCTTTTTAGAGACAACAATGAAATTAATTCCTGGCAGGGGTGTGCGTAATGATCAGAACTTCTGCAATTACAGTAACGAGTAGGTTTTTCACCTTGATTTTATCCTTAGAGTCATGACCTTGTGTCACTCTGAGAGAAATGTGGAGGCTTCAATGACTTGCATGGCAAAGTGCTGCCATCAGGACTCTTAAGCCGGACCATCAGCAACTACAACAGTTACTAATGCAAAAAAAAATCCACAAAATCCCAGGTCACTAGAAAAAAAACACAACACTTGTGCATTAAGGTAAGAATTATTTTGATTTTGAGAAATACTGTAGGATATTGGAATATTAAAAGCTTAAAAAACATTCTGAAATGTAAATGAATGGAGGTAGCAGTAAGATAGTGGGCAAAAGAAAAATGCCACTGTTAGAAAGGGTGATCTTTCCCTTTGCCTTTCCTTATTTTTTGTGGGGCATATTGACAGGGATCCTCTCCTTCCTCAAAATTCCAAAGGTACGTTTAAGAGTTGTACCTCTGATTCACTTCTGAGCCTATAGGTGTATTTTAGGAAGTGAACTAGTTTAATTTAAATGCTAATGTACAACTTAAGGTAACATGCATTTGACTCATGACTGCTATAAATAAAAATTATTGGTCTATTTTCATTGTTCTTAGTGGGATGTTAAGACTGGAATAGACTTTCAAGGGTGACCATGTTGATAAGATAACTGTTCAGTGATTTTTGCTGATGATTGTTTTCGTGTTCATCATTTCTAAAGTATGCTACATAATAAGGCTGGTCTGCAAGCTTTGTGTGCATTGTGGGTATATGTGCAGTTATTTGAAAATAGGTCAAATTATGCACATTTTATGGCCTACCAATAGTGCAAGGGTGAAGATGGCCATTCTCATAGCTCCCACTTCAACTGTGCAGCCTATTTAATGGCTACTGTAGGTGTATTAACTTAAAGATGGGTTACTTGGTAAGCTCAGCAGATTTGGGATGACTTAAGCTATTAGTATCATGCAGCTAAGGCCATAATATCAACTGTTGCCAGACAAGAGGAAAATATCATCCTTACGAAGTGGTAATGCAAAAACATCTACAGGTGTCATTTGGCAGTCAGGCCCTACTCATGTCCTTTTTGGGGAAGATAAAACAGCTTAAAGGTTGTATCAGAGATGCAAATATTATTTTCCAAATGGTAGAACTAAAGAAATTTGAAGTAGAACTCATTAGAAACCAGAATAACTATGCATTAAGAGAGTCTACAGATTTGCTGTTTGATAAAGTAAGCAAGAAAAGGAAAAAGAACAAAACAGGGTAATCACCTCCACCAGAAAAGTGAGTAAGAAAAAGGCAGTCATGATACAATAGACAGTCAGGTTTCTTTGATTTTAGTGATTGGTCTAGCATATCTAACTGGTAACTATGTAATTTACAGTGACTCTGTTAAGTAAATATATTTTGATTTGGTTGGTTTTGCTGTTTTTTTTATGAACTTTGAATGCTTATGCCTGTTCTCTGTTTTGTTGATTGAATTTAATCCTTCAATTTGGAACCTACTTCATATAAGTGGGATGTGGTCGAGAAATATCTCTGTGCACTTTCTTCTATGTAAATACTATGATGAGAAGAGACAGACACACCTAAAGCAGTAACCATCTTTGTACAAAAGGTGGCCAAACTGTATCTGGATATATACATTGTCCATGCTATAGAAAGTAAATCACAAATAATGAATTCAAATGAGACATGAACATTTTAAACCTCTCTCACCAACTTGTAGAGCCTAATAGAATTAAAACAGCATAAGGAGTCATGAAAAGGAACTTGATCTGTTAAGTTCTAGATGAGGTTAAAACGCACAACATAAAATAAATACCTTATTCCCGAAACATGTTACAGTCCTATTTCGAAATCCTAAATGATTCAAAGAGATTAGGAAACATTAGCTCCTGGTTTGGGATCTTAAAAATGTTACAGGATTTTTGAAACATCCTTTTACTAAGAGTTAACTTTTTTTCCCTCAATACTTGTAACTGAGTATTATTTAAAGAACAACAACTTGTACTATAAAGGCAAGAGTAGAAATATCTTGAGTAACAGTAGTTTTACTTAAGAGACAGTATTTTTTCAACTCCAGAGTTAACTTGTGTAAAGGCATGGATATTGTGGGAATGAGACAGAGGGAAGGAATGAGGAGATTGGAACATCCACAGACTTTGTAATAAAAATACATATTAAAATTAAAAACCTCATGTAGTAGTTGTTTTCTTTGTAGCTCTACCCTCCTATGAAATATGTTCTTCAATGTGACACGTGACTGATTCTAACCTATGTGGAAACCATGCAGGTCATTGCCTCACGTATATAGAAACCTACCAGCATCTAACACAATTTCAGAATCAGAAAACCTGCTTCTCTGCACCTGTTTCAACTTCGTATTCCTGGCCCACCTGCAGTTCACCAGATGTTCTGGTATTTCATTGCTTGCCTGTCTCTATGTGTACTTTATTGTGTTTACCAAAGAAAATGCTTTGGATAAAGTTATTTGAGACATTTATTTATTTCCCTGCTGAGCGACAAACCAGACTAGAGATCTGCAACAGATTTCATCATACTACTTCCTACAAGTGACAATAAAGAAAAAAATCATGTTAATAAGGGAAAAAATGAGTCAATATTGTGTGCAACATAGTATAAAAATTTACCAGTGTCCTGTGGCTTCCCAAAATTCACATTTCATTGCCTTTACATAAAATAAGAAATCAATAAACAAGCAAATAAAATTGATATAGAAACTTACAATTTGAAACTGTGGAAAGAGTTATGTTTCTGAAAATTTCTTTCAGAGTAGGAAAATGGTCAGTGAGATTCAACATGAAAATGGAACAGAAAAAAAAAAGGTAAAAAGAAAAGAAAAGACTTTGGTATGCCTTAGGGTTTTAGAAAATGTGTGATGAACTAGTTATACCAATATGCTTGTGATTTTCTAAGGAGGTTGCTCTTTTAAAAAACCTTCTGGCTAGTAATTTTAATTTAGATTGCTACCTTAAAGGGAATATTATAAATAATTACATATCACAGTTAGATCCCAGATAAGTGCTGTACCACTAGGCACAAATATATTGAATAAAATGGTACTAAGAAGTTTTTAAGGCAGTAAGTTCCAAATTTTCAGTTATTTGCATTGTAAGCATATTGGATCACTGTGCCCCAACAAAATAGACTGAAACTATATTACTTGTGTTCAGCTCCTGCTAGCTGCTATCCTTCCATGAAAATGTACAGAAAAGTCTCACTTGTATTAATATATCTTTTCCTTCCAAATATTCCTTGTTCTGTACCCAGTGTGTATTGATAAAGAAATTCTCAAGGAATCTTGAAATTTTTGAGATTCATGTCTGCTCATTAATTAAAAAATATCCTTGCTACACACACAGCTCTACTAGATAAATGAGGACTTTCTAAACAAAACAATTTATGTCAGCGCATGGATACATACCATGGGCTACTGCTAGCGCTGCTACTAGTGATTCGCATCTATTCATACGTCCCAATAGACAAAGTCCAGCAAAAATATGTGAGATGTATGGAGCTTTACTCAAGACTTGTGTTGTTGAAAATGTCAGAAATATTCCTACAGCAGCTCCAGTGCCTGAGTTTGTTTACAAATTGATCTGAAGGCTCCATGTAATGGAATAAATAATTCTGAATCCCATATTCATTATGCATATTTGCTGCCGTGTCCAGCCCAAGGCAAAAGGCAGACAATGTTTTTTGCAGATCCTTCAGAAAGCTTTGCCCACCTATTCAAGAAGTCTGATGTTTTTAGTCTTACTGTCAGTTGTTGTTGTTACTAAGAACAAATAGATTTATTTGCTGGATACTGCATATTTTATATCTGACAAAGGTACCTGAAGTGTCTATTGCCAATTTGTTTTGTCAGTGTTTCTGTATCATCATGCTGTTTGTGCCAGCATGCTGACAAGGAAAATAATTTCAGATTTATTGCAAAACAGAAGTCACTGAAACAATCACCCTAGTCAGTATGTGGTGGAAGTGAAAAAGAAAAACAAGGCACTGTCAATGTTGACAATAATTGTGGAATATCTAACAGAGTCTTTCACCAAAACCTGAAGTTAGTCCTTTTATTTCTTTTTTTTTTTTCCCCTATTCTTATTCTCCCTTAACCGTTTTAGTAATCCAGACATTCAGGTTGTAAGGTTCAAGGTTTACTGAGAAAGTTTGTCTATAACGAGTGCTTTTGCAGTCACACACTTTCCTGGCTGCTGCCATTTCTAAACTTGAGGGATCAAGAAACACAGAACCCAGACACTGGGTCTCCAGGTGCTTCTCTAAGGCCTTTGTGAAGCCATGGTCTCTGGTGAATTTAGGAACTCAAGGCTTCCTCCTGCCCAAATGCTGGAGCCCAGCCGGGTGTGCCCACAGACCTGGGTCTCTCCATCCTAGACTGACTGACATGGCTGCTGCTATCCTATTTGTAGGTTGGGCCAATAGCAAGGCTGAGGATGCAACCCTGAGAGATGAGTGCACACACATAAACTCCAGAGATCTCTTATGTAGACTACTGCTTGGGCTGTCACACATAAGGCACTGCCTTCAACATATAGCACTGCCAGGACTCAAATACATTAAATCAGCATGAAACTCACAGAAAAATATAGACAGACACATGCCCTTCTCCTTTTGGACAGACAGAGACAAGTCATCACTAATGCAGCACACACCACACACTCCAGATTCACGAGCACATAATATCTGTGGATCCCCTGAGCACCAGCGCAGTCCCTCCACCTGCCCGGAATCCCTACCCTGATCCCCTTGTTACCCGCACCACAGATCGCAAACTCAGCATGTGGTCCAGTTGGGTGCTTGGTGCAAACATCCAGCAGTCTCACACTTGTCTCACAGGCACCCCACACTTGCAGGTCCCCCAGAATAACTGAATGGACCCTCCACCCACCTGATACCCTTGCCCTGATAGAAGGATCCTTCACTCTCCTATAAAGGTTTTTAACCTTTCCAGATTCATGTTTCCCTTCTTCTCACTGGCTAGTCTACCCTGAAATTTTCTAGTGAATTACATATACACACATTCATAGACAACAACTTCAATTCATTAAGGGAAAACATAAACACACTGAGATCCCTACACAGCTACTGACCCTTATAACTCTTGCATACAATTAGGCTGTGGTCTCTCCAGACACTGGCATACAAAGCTGTGAGTCCTGTCATTCATGTCTCCTTCTCCATATTCTAGCACCTAGACCTTGCAGCACTCATGCATGGGATAGGGAGCGCACAGAATAGTGAAGAAAAGACTGCGTTGATCAGGCATAGGGCTCAAGAAGACAAGAGTACCAGCTAGTGCCTACTTACATACTATCAAACCTTCTATCTTTCCTCCTGTTCTCTTTGCTTTTCCCTCCCCGATACTTACTTTTTAGTCCCTTGTGACCTTTCCCCTACGCATTCCTTAATGTTTTTGTATAACCCCCATATCCTCTTGAAATATCCGTAATGATCATGTTCATCTTATTTCCCTCTGGGTTATCCCTCTGTAAAGTTGTACTGGTACTTTCTTAATCACAGAATCACAGAATAACAGAATCACAGAATGTTAGGGGCTGGAAGGGACCTCGAAAGATCATCGAGTCCAACCTCGCTACCAGAGCAGGAACCTAGAGCAGGTCACACAGGAACGCATCCAGGCTGGTTTTGAGTGTCTCCAGTGAAAGACACTCCACAGTCTCTCTGGGCAGCCTGTTCCAGTGCTCTGTCACCCTCACTGTGAAAAAATGTCTCCTTGTGTTTAAATGGAACCGCCTATATGCTTGAGTTTGCACCCATTGCCCCTTGTCCTGTCATTGGGTGCCACCCATCATTTAGTGTTTGGGGAGTTTTGGTATCCTTTATTGTCTCCCCTATTTGTCTGCTTATCAGGTTTGTTTCTCTGTGTGTTTTGTTTATCACTTTCTTGGTTATTATTCCCTTTGACCTGAAAAGTTTCTTCATCTGATGACCTTAATGAACCAGATGCTCTTCAGCTGCTCTTATATTCCGCAGGCCCCTAAAGCCATGACCTCTTGTTTAGTTTAGCCTTCAAGGGAGTGAGTATATGTGTGTGAGGAGAAAAGACATGAACAAGACATGCAGAAAGGAGAAAGAAACAAAACCAAAATCACCTGTAGGAGAATTTAAAGGAATAGGAATTATTAGAAAAAGAAACTGAAGAGAAGAATAGGAAAAATTGATGTGGAAATAGTTCCTGTGTTTAGCAAACAAAAAGTTAACAGGGACCAAGGACAGGTCAAAGAGAGAGACAGGGAAGAGAGAAGCTGCTGAGTAGGGAACTCAAATAGAGGGAAAAAAAAGAAAAGGACTCATAGCAGAAGTTGAGAAGACACAGACATTCCTAAATAAAGGAATAAAAATAAAATATTAATAATGTTTTGGTGTTTCTGCAAAAGCTGTACCTCGTATTTCAGCTCTTCCAGTAAAACTTAACATCTTTCATGTCCAACATATCCTTGAATATTCTCTCAAACTAGAGAAAAGATAATAATGACTGGTATACAGTCATATGAAAAACCTTCTATACTACCAACTTGCTCATTTTTGTCAATGTTCTGTTTACTCTAACAAAGTCTGTGGGAGAAGAAAGATACTCAATATGACAAAGTCCTGTGCAAAGGTGATTCTACTCTCTCATTCCCCATTTCCGCTGTGGATAGGTCTAAATTGTATCTAGTATATTTAGGTAAGATTGCAGAAGAATAAATGTGAAGGTAAGGATGTGTAAATATTGGAAACAAAATATCCATGAAAGTGTGGAATCATCATATCTGAAGTATTTAAGAATGAATGAGACTAACACCATCTATGAAGAATCAGATGAAGCTGATCTTACCTGGAGACAAGTAGATGTTCAGGTGATGTCCACTTTCTCTGTGATTCTGAAGTATAAAATGAAACACATCACTTAAAATGGAGAAATTGCATTATCTAGTCCTGGGGAGGATTCATTGGGAGCTATTTGTCCGCATGACAATTGCTGTAAAGGAGAGCAAAAAAACCTCAAAGATGGAGTTACTCTTCTGTCCCATCAATTAGTACATCTATCAGGCTGGATTTCAGATTTAAAACAAAGGATAGGGGTGCGAATATGTAAAGATTTACTTTTGTGCAAAACTTCCCCATCTCTGAAGTTACTGAAGTTGTTTTTATGTTCTTCTAAGAAGCAATGAGTGTTTTGCATAATTGGAGAATAAACCTGATGTTTTTACAAGAAGAGTCCTATGCTTTTCTGGAACCTTTAGGAGCTACTTGTTATTAGACCCGTAATTATTGTATAAATATAAATTTGGTGAGGGCATGAAAATAAAAATAATTATGATACCAATTACAGCCTTCTGTAATTAGGATTTTTTTTGCTTCTGCTTCAAAGCCATTTTTTTTCCCTTTTCTATTGCTTCAGGTTTCACAAAACTTATATGCAGTAGTAATCATGGTCAAAGGAGGATATAAATATAGAAAATGAAGATCACCTGTTCCGTTTTAATGGAAGCAGGAGTTCTGAATGTCTATAATCTTCAGGGCTAAAAACCAGTAGGCTATATTTTTTATTGTGTTAGCTATGTTTGAAAAATAATAAGTACCTACAACTTTCCATAAATTAATGAGGGCATCTGTTTTCTACAAGATGCACCTTGTTGGGTTGTTCATGTTTCATTTTTCCACAAAACCATTTGGGGGCTTGTCTAGTCATTTAAAAAGAAAAGTTATTTGTCTTTCTGGATTTATCTATGCTTCCTTGGAATCCTTCTCTGAGTATTTTCCTTACAGTTAAACAAAACAAGAAGATCCAGACCAGAGTTGCAACTTACCAAAATGAAGGTAAGTTAATACCATCAAATATTTATTGAACTCTAAGGATACTTCTAAATAAAACTTCTGTATCGTTCCTTCAGGTATTAAAAATAGTAATGTAACAATACAGAGGGAGGGATGGAGATGGACAAATGAAAACAACAACAAAACCAAAACCAATTGCCAACGTAATTTTAAAATGGAAAAATATACTGCTATGTCTCAAATACATTTTGAAATGAAGGAATTATTTTTTCCTTCATAAAATACATTATCACATAATCAAGTGCGTTTTTTTATCTGTATCTGCTAGGAAATTATATTATATTGCATTTGTAAGAGGCATTTCTGAGAGAAGTGAATATTAGAGCCACAGATTAGTGATTAGCCTTGAAGAGCTTTTCACTATATTTCTAAAATCAGTTACTTTTCTCAGTTTTCAGTGTTTCACTGGGATACTGGTGTTATTCTCATTTCCTAGCAGTTATCATCCATTTTGCAATTTACTACAACAGCCAAATTTGAGCCCGGGAGTGCTTCTTACTGCACTGTGAACTAAGCCAAAAATTTCGTAATATAGAATAGTATAGGTTTGAAAGGATTTGTAGACATCATTTAGTCAAAACATGTACAGTTAGAAGAGATTATTAAAGACCTTGTCCAGACTTTTGAATCTCCATGGAGGGAAAAGTCACAATCTCATCCAGGCAATCTGTTAAAATATTTGCCCACCCTCATGGTAAGAACCTTCTTCTTTATATAGAGTCAGAATTTCTCAGGCTGCAACTTAAGTCCATTGTTTCTTGACCTATCCAACCCAAGACCAAATGCCAGGTCCTACACTTGGGTTACAACAACTCCAGGCAATGCTACAGGCTTGGGAAAGAGTGACTGGAAAGCTGCCTGGTGGAAATGGACTTGGGAGTGTTGATCGATAAGCAGTTGAATGTAAGCTAGCAGTTTGCCTAGGTGATCAAGAAGGCAAATAGCACCCTGGCCTGTGTCAGAAATAGTGTGGCCAGCAGACTATGAAAGTGATTATCCCCCTGTAGTCAGCACTTGTAAGGCTGCACCTCAAATACTAGGTTCAGTTTTGGATCCCTCACTACAATTAAGACACTGAGATGCTGGAACATGTCCAAAGAAGGTCAACAAAGCTGGTGAAATGTCTAGAGCACGAGTCTTTTAAGGAATGGCTGAGGAAACAGGTTATTTAGCCTGGAGAAAAGGAGGCTGAGAAGAGATCTTACTAGTCTCTACAATTAATTGAAAAGAAGTTATAAAGAAATGGGTGTTAGCCTCTTCTGCCAATTAACAAGTGATAGGACAAGAGGAAAAGTCCTCAAGTTGCACCAGGGGAGATCTAGGTTTGATACTATGAAAAATTTCTTCGTCACTAGGCATGGAAAGGCCTGGAACAGGATGCCCAGTGAGGTGGTGGAGTCACCATCCCTGGAAGACTTTAGAAGACATGTGAATGTGGTGCTTAGGGACATGGCTTAGTTGTGGACTTGGTCGTGTTAGGTTTATGGTTGGACTAACTGATCCTAAGGGTCTTTTCCAAACTAGATGATTCTATGATTCTGTTCTGTATATTTCTGAAAAGAATTTGCCACCACTTATCTGTACTCTCCCACTATGTAGTTGTGGACAGCAAAAGAATTTCCACTTTTCCTTCCAAAGATGGATTAAACCTTGATTCCGTGTGATTATGTGTGTGAAACCTGATTCTCTTTGACTCATCTTGTACTTTATGTGTTCCTTAATAATTTTGGTTGCTCTCCACTGGTTTTGTTTAAGGATGTCAATGTCACTTGGAAATGCATACAGACAATTTTAACATTACATTTCAAATGTTCATAGAAATCATCCTGGTTTTTTTAACAATATTTAAATAAATTCTGTTCTACCTTATTTAATTGCAAAGCACATGGACCATAGTCACAACTCTAAATTCTGCTGTTTTTCATCTAGAGAGGCTTTGTTTCTTTCTCACATCTGGCATTTGCACAGACAAATGCATTTAAAATCTTTCACAGTATAGTTTTTTTTAAAAAAAAAACCTTGTGGTTTCTGCTGCTGTTCACGTGAGCATCAGTAACATCTCAGAAAATATCTCCCTGCTCTGCTTCAGTTCTGTTACTTGTATCATAAAAAAAGGCACTATACTAGCTGCAGGTCCAAGATGATTTATAGTGTCAATGCATTCCTTGAAGCTTTCACTGCATTGAACTACTACATGAATGTAGCATAGTGTTCACTTGGGCCTTGAAAGCAATTTAGATGACTTAGTCTTTTGGATGGATGCAGCACTGTGGTAAATGTGAAGATACCAGTTTCAAACAGGTACAGGCTCTGCACTGAGCTCCATACTTTTTGCAGACATAATCTTAGGAAAAATCCCCATATGTATTTAAAAAAAAAAAAAAAAAAAAAGATTCAAAGACACACAGTAAGTTTCTTACTTTCCTCATTGTTAATTTAAACATTAAAAATACTAAAAGTATGTTAGAAGAATTCCTGGTAAAATATATGTTTTATACAAAAACATTGTAGGCATTTGGGATTTGGCTCCACGGTATGACCAGTACAATAATGAGACCTTGATATGGTGAAAATTCTGGGAGTCAGTTTCCTATGGAGACACATAAATGTAAGGAATACACACAGATACTCAAATGCAAAAAAGATGTCTAAGCTCCTGTTATCATTTGTAAGAACTATAGCTTGATTTGGTTAAGTAATACAGATTACCTAAGACATCCCCTATGACCATCAGGCAGAATTATTGAAGATCTATGCTTTTCTAGAGCGTAGTACAATGCTAGCTGGGAAAGCCTAAGACATCTTAAATAGCCCCACAAGTGTAGACATATGACTCAAGATTTTTAGTCCTGGTCATCTGAATCACTCTTTAGTTTCTGCTGACCTTAAGTCCATTCAAGACCTACAATTTGGCCTTTCATTTAATAGCATGATTGCAGCTGATACCTCATTTTGCAGTAGAAGGTGCCAGGAAATTTGCATCATCTAATGAAGACCAAGCTGTGAATAACTCTGAAGAGGTATCAGGAGCAAAATATTGAAATACCTGAAAAAAAGTTGAAGAGAACTGAGAAACTGGAAATCTTTACAGAAATCCCCAGATGGAGGAACGTTAAGAGGCTGGAAGTTTTCGTGGGATCATAGTAAAATTAAGGGTGAAAGGGACCTCAATATGTCTCTATTTAAACCTACTGTTCGAAGTAGGGTCACATCTGAGGTCAGATCTTGTAGTTCTCCAGTTAAGTCTTATAAATATCTGGGCATGGAGACTGCATAACCTCTCTGAGCTACCTACTCTGTAGTTGGACTGTCCTCAGGATGAAAAGGTTTTTCTTTACATCCATTCTGAACACCCTTTGCTTCAACTAATGTTACTTGTCTCTTGCCCTCCCATCACACAGTATTGTAAAAACCCTGGCTTTTCTTGTCAGTAATGTACCCACTGTGTACTAGAGGGGACCTGCTCCAAGGCCATCTTCCCCAGGCTGAACAAGCTGTATTCCTTTAGCCTCCACTCATTGGGCAAATATTCTAGCCCCTGACCATTGTGGTGTTGCTCTCCTGAACTTATTCCAGTTTATCAGTTTCTTCTGTTTTGTATTGGACAGCCAAAACATCAATAGTCCATATGCAGTCTGAGTACTAAGTGGAGGGGAACAATCATTTCCCTCACTCTGTTGGTTGCGCTTGTGTTAGCATAGTCAAGGATTTTGTCACCACGGCACACCACTGACTCATGCTCTTTTCAGTAAGAATCTGTTTCAGCAGAGCTGCTCTGTAGTAAGACAGTCCCCAACCTGCATTGCTGCAAGGGTTATTCCTTCCCAAATACATTACTTTACATTTGTTTTCTTTAATGTCAAGAGGTTCCTATCAACCCAGTCCTCCCTGTAGTCTGTCTAGGTCCTGTCGAATAGCCATTCTGCTCTCAAATATATCAACTTGTCCTCCATGGTTTGGTGTCAAACTTGGTAAGTCCACTCTGTTGTCTTCTTCTGTTGCCTCCAGTAAAGGCAGTACGTACAAGAGGTCTTGAGATAGACCCTTGCATGACTCCACTTGCTACTGGCCTTCCAGGAATAGTGCACCCCTTTAATGCCTACGTTCTGAGCCTACTCATCTATTCAATACTCACTCACTTAGTTGAACATCTATTCAGACTATAAAGTCTCAACTCCGATACATGGGAAAATAGTTTTTTAAACCTTGCTAATGTTAAGATGAATGACATCCACTGCTTCCCTTCATTTACAAATTAACCCATTTTATCAGAGAAGACAAACTTACGGTAAATCCTTGCTGACTGTTCCCAGCTACTTCCATGTGCTTATAAATGCATTCCAAGAGGACTTAATGATTTTCACAGGGACCAAAGTGAGGTTGACTAGAAAATAATCCTCTGTATTGACCCATTGGCCTTTTTCAAAGATGTGTGCAAAATTTGCCAAGATGTGATTGTTGAGGACCTTCCTGCACTTGGGTGGGAGTTGGGAGCTGGGATGCAGGGTTCTTCGTGAATGTCAGGAATTAAAGGCAAACCATCAAGTGGCATTAAAAAATAGTTGATTTAATAGGATAGAGATGTGGATAGCAAACAATTATATTCTTTCAGATGCTGTGAACCCTGCTTTCATATAGCATTGGACAGACCACATTTTCCCATAGCATGCTGCACTTATCCCATCTGTGCCTTGGTTTAGTGTCCCTCTCCTACCATCGTGCTTTTTACCTTGTATAACAAACAAAACTATGTGTCTTCTCTTGACAGGTTGGAATGTTATCTCTTTCATAACATCCACCAGAGCACAGCACACTGCTAGCTGTGCTTCTTTGAACAGAAATGTTCTAGCCATTCAGCTCCAGGCACAAGCTGGACATGTAATCTGTTTACAGGGCCTTGGAAATAATTGTGAGGAAACCAGTGTTGAGTACATTCAAACAACTGCAATGACTATCAAGACTCCAGCAGCAGGATGTTTTGTGTTCAGGAAAATAATTTCTGGTGGCAGAGATATCAGACACGGATGAAAATAACTCATAACCTAAAAGAACAGAATCTGTCTACAAACTTCTTTGAAGGATGCCCGATATTTCATGAGGATTCCAAATAAATCATAAATAAGAAAGAGGTGATACAGGGCAAAAAACAGATTTTATCCTATACAGGTCAGATCACAAGAAAGAAACATCTGACACTGGAGTATAAACTGAGATTTTCTATCAAGAGAATTATGTGAATCAAAGACCTGATAGAATATTAAGAAGACATATTCCTTCACCAGGTACACCTGGGGCAAGTCAAAGAAACTACAAGTCAGAAAATAATGCCCAGTTGTTAATATGATTGGAATAATATGGAATTCTTCAAGATTATAGTTATTCAAAATAGAGGATTTTATGGCTCAAGTTCCACTTTTTTTTCTGAGACAGAACAAAGTCAACAGCTGTATTTGTACTGAGATGATGATACAGTCAAGTCTGTTAGTCCTTTGGTTTCCCGGAAGGAAACTATCTAAATGTATTTAGGATACTGAAGGTGAATACGGCAAAATGTGGTTTTCTTGATATGATATGTGAGTATAAGAGGCTAAAAAATTGTTAAGCATCATTTAAGAACTACTACAGCAATTGGGAATTTGAATAGATGGTACTTGCCCTTGAATATTTGAAAAGCAATACGAAAGCAAAATTAGCTATAAGACAAAGGTAGGTGGCAAAGTTAGAACATATATCTATATATGGAATATTAAATGATACAACTTCTCTGCCATTAGGTTATATAATGCATTTGAAGGATTAATGAACTGGAGAACGTAGACTGAATTTCTAGCAAGTCAACAGGTGCCTGAACAAAAGACACAAAACTAAAAGCCAGTAGAAGGAATATTAACAACCTGCATCAGCTTGGCAAGTGTGTGTGCGCAAACGCTGAAATGCCAGCTAACAGTTTTGTAATTAGTTTTCTTAGCATAAAGACAAGTTCTAGTGGCCTTTTTATTTGGACTACTTGTTAGCACTTAGGGCATTCAACAAGAGGAATCTTAACAGGATGTTGAAATCAAATTTCTCTGCCTTCAGAAAAGAAGAACAAACTATGACTGAAAACAAAACTCAGTCTCTGGGAATTCCAAAAACTGATTTAAAAATTGAAATGCAGAAAAATTACAACTAAATAAGAGAAATGTTAATTTATTTTTTCTTGTATACCTGTAGTCACGTATTATTCATAGAACTTCCAGTTCCTCTGTATGAGAAAAACAAGCTCTCAAATTATGATAAGTATACAAAAATGATATTCTGCTTTTAGAAATAACAGAGGACATGATGTAACACTGAAAAATATAGCCTACAGCATCCTCATTAGAATTTCATACTTGTACCTCAATCTCTAATTAGATTTTAAAGTTGAGATCTAAAGCACTAGTTAAAGCCAAATTACAGCTGGATTTCCTGACCTTTAGCTGAAGTGTTTCTTTCATCTAAAGATTTGGTAACTTTTTTGCTTTTAAGAAAAGGAACAATTTGCTATGGGTTAATGTGATTGTCCACCTAGAGGCAAATTTTCAAAACATGTGTAGATGCAAATATTACATGTATAAGAATCTGCATTTCTACAGGCAAACTGACATTTGGAAGTGCAAATTGCATGGAAGGAAATGGAGTTATCCAGTTTACACATTCAGAAGTTGCTTTGAGTTCACTTGGGCAGCTACCTGGTGTGGCATAGCACCAGAAAAGCATTCTGGGAATGGTAGTTTACAGAGTATCCCTAGCAAAGTATGCACTAGGCAGCTTGAACTGATAAGGAAATAAACACAGATAATGTATTTGTAGATAAGAGTAAGAAGAAGTCAAAGTTCTTTCAAGTTCAACAGAAGAAAAAGAATGATGTATTAACTGGAAACAGAACCAATAGGTCCTATTTATTGAACCATCATTTATTGAAGAAGCGTAACCATAAAAAAGGGAGAGTTTTGTTCAGGTCGCTTCTGTCAACCTGAATAATGTTTTTTGAAATGTCTTTAGAGCTTTTTTTTGTCCTGAAAATAGTAAAATGTCATCAGTTACAATGATTATTGGGACTTACCTTCCCTAAATGTACACAAATAAATTAATAATTTACATCTAGGGTATACTTATCACCAGTGTTACATAACTGCTCCAAGAGGAGATAAATTGCTCTCTAGAGACTCTTATTCCTTCCAATTGATAATAAAAATGAGATTAAAGTAGTAACTTCAGATTTTATTATTATGTTTAAAATTTTGATTGTTTAACTACTAAACATCTTAGTCAAACACGTGAATCGCACCCAAGTCTGCCTATAGACATCTGGAGACCAACAGCTGCACCAGATGCTGCAGAATTCTGCTTTACAAGCAGAATGTGAAAGTTCCGGAGCCAGAATTTGCTACACCTGAAACCATCATATAAGTCTGCTTGTACTGGCTTGAGGCATTGACTAATACTATAGTAATCTTTAAGGTCAGAATGGGACTACTATTCCTATTCTTTCTTTCTTTTTCTTTTGGTTGGTTTGGTTTTTTTTTTCTTTTTTTTTTTGATAAGTGAACTACATCATCTTCTTTCTTTTTATAAGGGTACAAGAAGAAAAAAGCCTGATTAAACCATTTTTCTCTGAATAATAGTTCTTGCACCTCTGCAGTGTGTGTCCTAATGTCTGCTAGGAATTTTGTAATTATTTTCTATTTTTTTCCTCCTTTTTCTTATACTGTTAAGGTCTTTTACATGAATGCAGATTAATTTAATAAGGTTATTCATCATCACTATTCTTCCTTGTAGAGGTGTGTCTTGATATATGTTGTAATAAAATATAATCCTATTTCTTTCCAAAAGACTGCTCTCATAGAAAACATGTTTCTACTGTACCACTGTCAAAAAAATAAAAATTACCCAGGCTGCAAAGAACTTGCTTTTTGTACTTGTGCCATTTCTTAACATACCCCATTCTCTAAGACTTTAGTACTTTTATTCCTTGTAATTTTAATTACTATATCCATGTCTGCTTTTTTAAAAAAATCCAGTATGTTTTCCCAATCAGGATTTTGAAACACACTCATGGTGGATTTCTTTCACCAGTTTTCATTTTTTTTACTATTGTACAGAAAGGACTTTCAACATTGCAAAATATACATATTATTGTCATGTTCTTTGCTATTTATAAAGTTCCATTTTGCCCCCTTCCTTTGTTGTGAGTACTACTGTAGCAGTATCCCTCTTCTATATCTTATAACAAGTTGTTTTTTTCTGATGGATTTTGAGGGAAGCACATCAAAAGTGTACAATATATCAATCTGGTAAAATACCTATGTGGTTACAGTTGAGTTTTAAAAAAAACCTTGAGCTTTGGAGATCCACTATAATGTGAAACAAAAATTAATTTATAACACCTCATCATCTGATCTACACTTCATCTACATTTATATTTGCAGTCTTTAGCATCAGGAATCTTCACATAAAAAGGTGAAGGGGTTTGACTAAAACATATGGGTCAAGAACTCTTACTTACTACACTAACTCTGGGCAGCATAGAGACCCTGGGATCTTGTTTTAAATAATTACCCTCAGATGATGTTCTCCTTCCTTCTGCTTCCTGACCCTTCACAGAGCATCTCTAGGCAAAAGATTGATGGGACTGTATCTTCCTTCTGGGTTTGCAGTATGGCAGGCTTACAATCATTTAAGATCTTTGCTTTTTACCTTTCTCTTTTGTTGATTGTTTTAAGGTAGAACTATGAAAAAGGAACAAAACTGAAAATGTATCTTCATTGTCCCTTCTTTCTTGTGTAATAGCTGGTGGGTTTTTTTGCTATTTGTGAGCACCTCCTAATTTTATGTCATATGTAAAATGTAATAGATCAAAACTGCAAACAGCAAAGCCGTCAAAAGCAAACAGAAATTTGAAGAGAGGCTTCACATCTATCTAAATAATACCACATTACTTTTATTCTTCGGCTCTTTTTTTCTGCTCAAATGTCACTCTTCAGAGGTTCTAGAAGATTAGTGTTTTATAAATCTGTGAAACAAAAACATATCCTTATCCCAAAAGAAGAGAGTTCTTAAGCAGATAATAATGGACTTTGACAACTATGTCTCTGGGTATCCTACCCATTGCTGACACAGGAAACAAACTTCTGTGTGCCCTTCTAGTTATCACTTTTTCTGATTGGTCTGTTGTTAATGGTTCCTTAATTACATTCTGTTTCAGGCTTGACAATTTCTTGTTTCTTCTTGCCTCCTGACAGACCCTCCAATTTCAAATTATTGTTCTTTCTATTCCCAGAACATAAATTATGTTCTTTATGTCTTTTTCATTTGCTTCAATTTTCCTTAATTTCAGCCTGCCTATCAGTAATGTTTCATCTGTGCATACTAGTTCAGGTCCTTGTTCTTTCTCCAGTATGAATTGCTACTGTTTTGTAGTTGCTCCTACCTTCTGCATCTACCATCTTTTACCTTCATTGTCTAACAGGATTTATTTGAAAAATGAGAAAAATTCAGGAGAGACGTTTTCTGATTTCACATTTTTGGCATCATGTCTCATTTTTCATTTGTTTGGAAAGATTCTTCTGTCTTTCTTTAGGAAATAATTTATCATTATGCTTCTGAGAGGCTAGCTCGTGAAAATGTCTTCTATTATACATTGCCACAATGGCCTCAGGTTTGCTCTGTTACATCTCTTAGTTGTATATCCATAGTGTCTCATGCTGTGGGATATCAGCAGCCTTCAGAAGCTTGTATGAAAAGTAATAGAAACAAATTCCTATAAAGTATTTCCATCTTTTCAATGATGGATAAAGTCAGAAATATCCTTTGTCTACTGAAGATGTCATACCCCATATGCTCATCTGTTGAAAGCGTGCATTTAAGTGCAATACACAATTGCCATCTATCCTGGAGATCACCAAATTCTGTGTAATCATCCAGCCATTAGGAAGTTCCTATTTATAATTGTCACAGAAAGAAATAGTTTCCCCACAAAGGTCACAGAAGTGCTCATATTCAAACACAGCAAAGAGATAAAGAGAATATAATAGCAAATTTATTTGGCAACAAACTTTCATTAATTTATAGAAGTGTAAAAATCTGAGGGAATTTTTTTTTTTTGTCCAAATAACATTAATTCAGTCTTTCCAGCCTGTCTCCTCAATCTGCTTACCCTCTTCCAATTGCTAATCACAGTCTCTTTGTAGGCAGAACAGCTTGTTTTTGATGTAGCTTAGCATCTCATGTAGATATACTTCTTCTGTACAACTGCAAAACCAGAGATAGATCCTAGTGCCACTGAACTTTCAAGTTCATGGTGAGCTGCGTGCTAACTTTATGTCATAAACAGTTTACTTAGAATTAAACTCTGGTCTCCTCCCCTTAATATGAGTCTAGTTCTGTGAAAAAAATCCAAGGGAGTTTGAATAATCATGAGTGATCAATTTTTTAAACTTCTGTATTTTCTCTTGAGTACTAGCCCTTCGACATTCGTGTTCCATCAAGGACCATTCTTAGCCTCACCTCGCTTATCTTTCACTGATGAGATGTAGCATAGCTTCTATCCACAACTGCATTAGACAAGCTCATTAAAGTTACTGAAATGCTCAAAGAGTGTGCTAATAGAGGGCACGTGAGTATGCAAATAGAGAGAAATATCTGCTAATTGCTTAGAAGAAGGTTGATTAGTCTAGTTCTGGCAAAGTACAATTTATATGCTGTCAGGCTTGTTCCTTTTCTCAGGTCACCAAAACTACATCAGTGCATCCTCCAGTCTTCAGAGTAGCTGGACACAGTGTTATGCTTAAGTTATTTTTCCTGTTTCCTAGATCATGAATGTTGTGCTTGGGTCTGTATGAAAAGAATTGAGCTATAAAGCTTAGTGAAAAGTATGTATTGCTCATGAACTTATTTACATTTGTAAAATTATGCACACTCCATCCGTTTGTTATATGAGGTTTGATTTAAAGAGATTTGAACAGCTTAAGGTAGAGTAGCTATTTGGAGTGTAATTAAATTATCTCACTTTGCTTCCCTCAATTAGGAGAGAGATATTTCTGTTGCAAAGGAAGTATGTTTTGTTGATATGTAGAAGAAGGAAGAACAAAGATGGAAAGGAAACAGTTAGTGGTGTCTAATGATGAGGAGGGGAGCATGTAGCAGACAACTGAGAATTCTCCATCAAGAAGAGGGTGTTAATGTCTCAAATAATGGCTGTAATATACATAATCCTTCAGGAACTACTGTTATGGTTAATGTAATATAAAATAAGTTAATAACACTTCAGCTCCTTCTAGCAATTCTGCTGTACTTACCTTATTTAACTATCATATAATAGTGATGGGATGAGTCAGAGATTATGGTGTCACATTGACAATGAACAGCTTCCTGAAGAAGGACTAGTATAAGAGGATCTGTGCCGTAGACTAGATCTCTTCCTTTTTTTTTTTTTCCCCTGTTAATACTAAAATGATTATTACTGTCATTGTAAGAAGAACATGGATTTTTTTTTTTTTTATTCTTTAGGGAATATGAATTTATGAATTCTAGCAACTTGGTAACACAACATCATTTTGAGGAGGTATAGAAGTAATCCAAACATTTTGTACCACTCTGAAATTGATAACAGATTCAGAGAAGACATTCAATAATCTTCAGCTAATTACTTAATCCTTGTGTTCTCAAATTATGCCGTATCTCTAGTAGAATGAGCTGAAGTAGTTTGTTTATTTGAAAATTTCAGCTGCTGGTAGGAGACCCACATATACAGTGATCAACCAAATATATGTGGTGTTGATTGTAAAAAAAATTGTCATTGCAATCTGAGTTGTGTCTACACTATGGTTAATGCAAGCTGAATTTGTTTTTTAACTTTTTGCTCATTGTCACCTTTCTGTGAGGATTTGGAAGCCATCTCTAGCAAGGGGGAGGTAAACTGGAGTTGAAGTGTGTGGAGAGATGTACAAGCAGCTGCTGTACTTGTACATCTGTACTGCCCATATATTGTACTCTATTATCAGATACCTGTGTGAATGATTTGTTACCCTGCTGTCCTAATGCAAAAGCAAACAGGACTTACTTGATCCACACATAGCTTACACTATCTGGTGGTTTCAGTGCAAATGACCTATATTCATCAGCTGAGTATTTAATATAAGGAAATATCTCTAGAGGTAGATTTACATTTATCTGCTTGTCCTGAAACTGGAATAGCCTCACATTGGACCAGATGTAAAGTAAATCCCAGTGTGAATGCATCATCAGCAGACAAACCCTAATGCATCTGCATATAGATTGCATTCTCTGTCTGCTCCAGGATGGTGCCCACTGCGCAAACCATGGCAAAACTTATTTCACCAGACTCAGGATTGTTTTATTCTTGGTACCTGGCCTTAATGAGTCAGTCCTCAAATACTTTATATACTTGAAACAATACTCTGAAAGTTGCTGCCTAGCTATATTATGATGGGACTCAAATGCCAGAACGTCAGTAACAAATGGATCAGAACTGAATGTTTATCAGATTTAGCTTTACAATGAAAAAAATTCCAGTGACTCTAAGAACAATGACTCATCCTGCTTACAAACTGGTGACTGCTACATATATGATCTGTGACTGCTTGGTTAGTTATTTTTATTTTTAATCTCTCACAAACACAAAATATATTTGAGCTCTGAAACAAAATCATGACACTTTAAGATCATCATGACAAGCCCAAAGTAAGAAACAAAGACATGAGATTCAAAGGCTCCAGTAAGCCTTCAAAGGGGCTGAGGTCTACCTGTCAGTCATTTTTACAAGGGCAACCATAGATGTATTATTTGTTAAATGTCTCCTCTGAATGGATAGCAGTGTAATACTGACAAAGATATCTTTTGTGACTTCAGACCTCCTATACTGATAATACAATTGTTTTAAATTTTTTTTGTTTATTTTTTTTTTTTCCTGAATTGCACTGTCGTAATTAAGATAATGCCAGGATTTATTTTTTAAATGCCTTTTGATTTTAACAAATCATCCATGAAAAAATTGCTCTAGGTTGAAACAGGAGCATGCTTGAGGAAGCTATGAATTAGGAAGTCAAATGTGTTACAGTGGAGGTCCTTAACTGTAGGATATGTTAATATGATAATTGTAAGATTCAGTCAGAAAACTACCTGAAGACTGTTAATTAACTTGAAATTCCCGTGTTGCCTTCATTTCATAGCCATTATAGACTATTACGTCTGTGTATTTTCATGAATAGAGAAGTTTTTTCTTGAATTGTATAATATGCATTCTTACAGTATAAAAAGTAATGTGTAATTTTTAAATGACAAATGCACTACACATAGGCTTCCAATGAACAAATTCAAGAATTTATTTAAGTTGTAAGTAATAGAATTACTTTAACAAAGTGAGTCTGAGTGGTTTTTGTACTTTTTTTTTTTTTTTTTTTT
>VWZK01002981.1:21583-50215 GCA_013396935.1 Baryphthengus martii
TTTTTTTTTTTTTGGCAGGACTAGATTTAGAGAACAAGATTGTGATCTACAGTGATCATGATACAATTTGGAAGGAGTCTATTATCTTCCACGTTGACCTTTATTTACTTGCACCTGCATTTGTATGTTGGACAGTGTTTTCAAATCTTGCATATTTTTAGCTCTGATGGTCAGCTTAGAAAGATAGCCTTCTGTTCCCAGGAATATATCCTTCAAATAGCACAGAAGAAACTTTCTCTCTTTTGACCCCTCCCCAAGTCTTTTAAAAAGTCATTACAAAGCTAAGGATAACAGACGTACATAAAACTCCATTTAACCATTGCACGGGTTATGATAAAAGCCAGGATACTTGCTTTGTTCCCCTTAAATCCTTCCAGAATGCTGCTGTGAAAGTCAGTTTTATCTCCTGAAGCTCAGGCCATGAAATTCCCCAATTAAAATTCTTTCACTGCTTACCATCCCTTTAGTCGTATTCAAGGTCCTTGTCTTCCCCATCAAGGCTGTACTTTCATTTCTGCTTAGTATACTTCTTTTCTTGACTGCACACAAGACTCCCACCAAGGTGCTGCTTTCAAACCTTCCTTCTACTTTTATCATTGTATTTTGTTCCTGCCTGCCTAACTTGGAACTGCAGCTGATATTCTTCTCTGGCAGAGAAACCTACAGTGCCTGTGCGTCAGCCACTCCTCAGCCATGCTACCCACCCTTGCCTGCCCATTCCTCTGATGATAAGTGTTTTATGGCCCCTTGCTTTTGCCATGGTGGATACATGGGGGACTTTGAGAGCTGGAGCACAATTCTCTACAGCTTAATTTAAGAAGACAGGCTGTGTGATTGAGAGTGAGAATTTCTCATACTCACTTTAGATCGAGTTTAGGGAAAGATCATAGCACAAAAAGGTTAGTGCATTGCACAGAGACTGCTTTAACTTCCATCAGCTATGCCGTTCTCAGTGGTCCAGAGCACTGTGTGAAACCTTGAAGGAATGAGATTTCAAAGATCTGGGGATTTTATGCACTTTTAACAGAAAATATTCATCATTTCCCCATTTCATTTAAAAAAAAAAAAAAAGAAAAGAAAAAGAAAAGAAAAAAGAGAAACCTTCAATTAAAATAGTCAATTTGCTTCAGTGAAATGTAGGTTGGTAGTGGTTTGCTGGAGACTCAGATCATGATGTAGCTTGCACGTATTCCATACGTGGCATAATTTCAAAGAGAAACTATATGAATTGAAGATGAAGATGAAAGTTTGTGTTTTAAATGTCTACCCTGTGCTTGCTACCTGTTGAAAACACAAAGATGAATACAATGACATTGGAGAAAAAAAAAAACAACCCACCATGGTTTGATTTTCTGGCTTCTACTGAATTTATATTGCTGTACTTGAAAGGTAATTTTGAGTCATTTCACAGGTCATGTCACAGCCAGCTGATCCATCTATATATACATACACATAAACATAGGACAAATGCATACAAATTAAAGACTAGATATCATGAGATTAAAATTGCTAGTTTTGTCTTCAGTGGAAATAAAATCTACCAATTGCCTTTAATTCAAAGTTAAATATGAGGGGCAGATGTAAACTCTGCCTGCTATGAGTAAATTGAAGAAACTTGTCCAAGAAAATCAAGTTTTTCTCTTGCTTGCTGAGAAGTTATAGGAATCTGGAAAACATGCATGAGGATCTGGAATTCCGTATTAATAAGAAGAAATTTGATCAAAGTGGTACTGCTGGAATCTGTAGAGGTGTTGTGAATGATTGGAATGTTCAGATATAAATTGTAACTTGTACAGCAAAGCATGACAACATGAGGATATGAGTAAAAGTCATTAGTTTGTATGTGGAACAAGATCATGGCTTGACTTTAATACACAAACTAGTTTCAAGCAGTAATCTGTTCACATGTTTCTGCTTTGCTTTTCAGAAGGTTTAATTTCCCAGAATTCATCAAAATGTTACATAAAGGACTGAATAATAAAACCAGAAAAATACAAACAAAAAAACCCATGCATTATTTAAAATGAATCTTTGTATAGACAGAACAGGGTACTTCCATGGCCAAAGAGAGCAACGCTGGTTAAAGTCTACCTTCCTGTCACAGATCAAGAAAAGGCAGCTTAAGGAGATCTATAGTTTGTCTATCATTGTTGTGAATATATCTAATTATATCAAGGAAATCACATGAACAAAACAAATAACATAATTGGGTAAATGTAACATTTAGTCAGAGAGCCATCCAAGGGAAAAAAATTCAAAAACTTCAATGGGATTAAATTGATTGAGGAATAAAGTACATAAATATAATTATGTGCTAATACATTTTTACGGAAAATGGGTCGTCAAACTTTATCAACAAGCAACAAGGAATTTAACAAAGTTAATATATATCTAATAATATTAGACATTTATCAGATGTTCAGAAATATGACAAAATATTCTGATTTTAAAATTAATGCTATATAATATCAGTGTAGCACACAATATATGAAATAATGAATGAATGAAAAGCACTTCTCAAAAGAGTAATTTCAAATAGGGAAAAATTCTTGAACTGCTTCCCAATGGAGTTCTGTAGGAAAATGCAATTGCCTTCTAGTATCTTTATCTGTGCAAACATGAGAAAAGAAACACTCCTAAGGCAGATGTTGACTATGTCCTTTTCAGTTTGTGATCTGTGAACTGCGTAGAAGGTGCCCACTTGGACTGTCCTTACGCTATAGGGATTGATATTTATTTTTTTTTTTTTGGTGTATGTTCATTTCAGTTTTAATCAACATAACAGCTGTACTGCATAATGTCTGATTAATATTTGTATTTCATGAAACTGCAGATATATACCTGCATGAGATCATGAAGATAAGTTAATGGATGTTATAGCACAAGCTGCAAGAGAATCCCTACTTTGATCCCTGAAGCCCTTCCTCCTCCTCCTTCTCCACTGAGTTTGGTGTTTGCAGAGTTGTTCCTTTCACACATTCTCACTCCTCTCTCCACTGCTATTGCTTTGCTGCAGGTTTTTTCTTTATTCTTCAATATATTATCAGAGAGGTGCTGCCGCTGTTACTGATGGATTCAGCCTTGCCTAGTGGTG
Source organism: Baryphthengus martii (assembly GCA_013396935.1). Taxonomy (NCBI): domain Eukaryota; kingdom Metazoa; phylum Chordata; class Aves; order Coraciiformes; family Momotidae; genus Baryphthengus; species Baryphthengus martii. Next base: position 24,678 of record VWZK01002981.1, read on the forward strand.
GATTGCTCTTGAGGCTGGCTGGCATTGACTCTATCTGACATAGGGGTGACTTCTAGGAGCTTCTCACAGAGGGCATTCCTGTACTTCCTCCTGATATCAAAGCCTTGCCAAGTGAACCAAATACAGTGATACTGTGCAAGGAATCAACAATTTCTAGGATAATGCTGTGCCAAAAAGCTAGCTTGTTCTTTAAGAATGTAACTTAGTGAGTAACAAAAAGCTTTTAACTCCACATGCAGAGTAAGTGAGATTAGTATTGGATTTCTGGATAGACTTGTGATATTGTGGTTCTTAAATGTGGTTGACAAATTGAAGAGGGTACAGCAAGCAAGTCAAAAAATAAAAAAGCTTTCAAGTCACTCAAACTGGAGAAAACATATTATATTGTGAAACTTTAAAAAATATAATTAATTTCTCTCAGCAAAGACAAGATTGAAAGGTGTCTTAAATACCAAGTTTAAGCACCTTTTCAAAGACTAAAAATCCCATCGGTATAATTGGAAATTTGCAAGCAGTGTTTATGAGAGATGTCCATACTAATGCATAGCTGTGTGTGTAGCCGTATCATACAGGACACTGTTTTGGAAAGTCCATTTTAATATCAGGTGTCTGAGAGGTTATGTAGACAATATTTTGTTTCTGTAGATGCAGTGGATTTTGATTTAGCCAGCGTTAATCTAAATTGAAATATAAACTACTGGGGCTGCTGGTCAGTGTAAACCTTGATTTAGTGGTTTATATTTTTTCGTATATGAAGACAGAATAAGAAACTGCACCCATTGTATCATTCTGCATTTAGAATGTCAAACACGAGGACAGGGTGGATTGACCAATATTTCTAGAGAAATATACAAATTATGTCAGCTGAAGACAAAACTCATTGACTGCCAGGTGCCTAAATCGAACACAACATCCTAATCGCAGTATACATGAGTGGTACAATTTCTGCTCTAGTAGCATTTTTTTCTTCTACTAATTCTATGGAGTTCATGATGATATCAAATGGCAGAAAACCAGCTGGATTATAGAAGGCCTTAAAAGCAATTTTTGAAAGAAATAATAATCTGAAAAAAAATCCACATACCCAGAGGTAATTAGGAAAAAGAATAAATTTCTTCAGCAACAAGTTAAACTTTTGCATGTTATTTCAAGGCATTCAAATGCAGTCCCAGTATTAAGGTTAAACTATTTTCTTAGAGGAACAGGGTTTTGGAATAGTTTTCTAGCAGTAGCAGTGTAAAACAAACAAACCTCTAATTATTCTTAAAATGGAATATTTTATGAATGGATTGTATGTGACAATTCTCTATGATAGCAAACATCTGAAATTGTTAAGCCAGAAAGCCCCTTCCTGTTCCATGTGTTTGTCCCATAAAATAGCATAGCAGGTAGAGCGTCACAGTATTATGTTCGAGAGTGGCTTTATGCTTCAATTCACAAAGATTAAAGAAGAAAAAGATGAAAAGTCTGTTTATCTGGCTTGTTCACAGACATTAAATTACCCTGATATATGAAGAGATGTCAAGTCAGTTGTTTCACATAGGAGAAACAACATGTTTGAATCTCTCCTGCACAGAGCTCTTAACTTGATTGATTAATACTGAATTTCTTCGATTCCAAATAGTTTCAAAATTGCACATTCTGGTACTTTTGTTTATAACACTGAATCATGCTAAGGTTTTATGAATCTTTGCAAAGGAAGTTTCAATACTTATTTAATAGAACACTAAAGTTAGCTTTGGAGAAGAAATACTCCACACAAATAATTTTACTGTGAATCTTTTGAAGTAAGATTTATGCATTTCATAAAAATGTGTACACAGGGTAACATAACAGAGTCTGTTTCTAATTGCTCATTGAAATCAGCATGGACCCATAACTATGGGCTGCAGGGCTCCATCTCTTGACTTTTTAATCTCTTTCCTAAAGGTATCCATTTCTCATTGAAGGTGTGAGATGAATGTCTAGCTGCTAAGTGTGAGAAGGGTGGTAATGGAAATCAGTAGTGTTAATTAAATTACAAGAATTAACATATCCAGTATTTCTTGCTTCTCTAAGCCTTTGCAACTGATAATGAGTGCAGAGTGTTTTATGATCCCCTCCTTCTCATAGAACAAACTATATCCAAAATCTTTACAAGGACGCAGTTGAAATTTTGACTAATTGTTCATTTGTTTTTCTCTCCTCCTTCTCTTTCAACAGAATCAGTAGTTTAGAAAATACAGACCGAAAAAAAAAAAGATGAAAAACCCCAATAAACTGCTTTCTATTCATCTTTGTGGGATCAAACTCGGACCGTGTATCTAAGTAGTAGTATAATATCATTCCAGTCTCTGGAACAACAGAGAATTGATGAAAATCTTGTTCAAAACTAGCAAAAAACAGTCATGGTTTGGAATTTTTTGGTGGTTTTTCTTCTTTGTTTGGGGGGTTCCATGGTATGGCAGATGAGGTTTTATTTATTTGTTTGTTTGTTGCTTTGTCACTGGTTTCCTTGCTTAATATTATATCAGTGACTGCAAAGTTGGTCAAGTTTGGATGAAAATTATTATTTTTTTAATATTCTAGAAATAAAAGCTGCTGAGAATGATAGTGAAGGTGCTCAAATTGAAATATTGATGAATAGATTGATAGTTAAGACAAACTCTCCATACTTAGCTGCAGCAAACGTATTTTTCTGCCTTATTTTGTCCTCAGTTCAGGAATACACTCATGGCACCATTTAAGACTCATTGCTGCTGGGGCTTTTTCTACTTGGACATATTGCACTGTTTTACTACCAGGGTACTTGTTGAGATTGTGTTAATATTTCTAACTTAATATTTTGCAATTCATTTAAGGTAAAACAGACAAATAAACAAAAATTCTAGGTCTTATTGATTTCTCTTCACATAGCAAATTACATCTATTTTTTAGTTAGCATATGTTCCTCCATCTGCTTAGATTTGACTTTTCTTACTGAGGTTAATTATTGTTTTTCATCGTGATTGGGGTTTTGATTTGTCCTTTTTTGATCAATGATCTAACTGAAGCAGCTTTTACATTTTAGAATAACAAATTTACACATTTTAAAACACACAGTGTCAGTGATCATACAGCAGGACTTAATATTGTATAGAACTGTAATGGTCTTTGGTAAGTTTTAATTCTGATAAACTTTCTGTCCTCCACTGAATTCTATTGTGAAGAAAATTGCAAAGACAAGTTTCCCACTGAAGTTAGTGGGATAATGTGGACAGGATAGGATTGGAATAACAGGTGCAAAACCACCTTTCTGTACACAGGCTCCTGTAACCAAACCAGTAGTCCTTACTCCTTGGAAAATTCCAGTACATTTCAAGAAAAATATCAGTTTTGGAGTAACTGTGTGACTGTTATTCAACGAGATAGTATATATTAAAAAAAATATACAAAAAAAAACCCAACAAACCAGTAGGTGAAAATTTAGGGTCTATTAAATCTAAAATCACATACAAGTAACCTTCACTTCAACAAAATCTTTTTTAGCTCACCTTGAAGCACACTTTTTCCATCTCATTCGTAAATGTTATCTTCTGTGCTGCTCTCACAGCATAAATACATGTATTTCAAACATTTACCCAAAGATCGTCTTCTGACTTATGACTGTTATCATTTTTATGCCACAGTCCACTTTTTTTTCCCCCACACAATAATTCTGCTCCACTTGCGGAATCAGCTATTTGACCTTCAGTAACTTTTTCTTCATTCACTTGGGAATTGAGTTATTCCTATTTTTAGAAGATATTTACTTTTATCATTCCTGGAAATGATGTTAAAATGAATTCTATACAGTGATATACTCATGTTATAAGCATTAATCTCCAAACACTAACAAGAGGCAAATAATTAGATATATGTATGTGAGTACAAATACTCAAATCAGAACTTTTAAATTCCCAAGAGGAAGCCTGCTATATGCTTGATGGAACTGATATGGCTCGCTGTAAATTTTTATAGCACCTGAACTATACTTAACACATTCCAGGTCCTTCAGTTAATAACAACACATCAGAGAGAACCACCAATTATGAAGTTAATCATGTATTATGCTTTTGCACATAGGCTGCTTAGTCAAGGAAAACTGGGAGCTTAGAATGCCAAACAGAAGTGCTGGTGTTGAAAAAAGAGGTTCACAAAACCAATAAATTGCCTAGGAAAGAAGTGGCCTCAGAGAGGTAGTGGTGAAGATCTTTACTTTGCTCTGCCTGGAGGAAAGATCCTGGAAGTTAGGAAAGATCCCAGAGATGCTTGAAGACGTCCAGGGAGGCACCACAACTGGTGACACCCAAAACTGGTAACTGTGAGCAGAGGCTTGACATGAACTGATATGACTTGCTGTTAAAATTTCCCAGCCCATCAATGACCTCCCTGCATGGAAAAGAAGCTGAATCCTACCAAATGCAATGCTGTGGGCTAGTGAATAAGTATCTGAGGCAATCAAGTGGCTCTAATCTCATGGGTTTTTTAAACAAATCATGGTATCTAGATCCACTACAAGCCATCACTTACCTTATCTCTCTTGAGACGAGAGTACAAGACACTAGTGCAGTATATACAAAATTAGTGAGTAAACAGTCTATAAATCAGATTTCAACATGTAATTTCTATTAGATTTTTATACATACAGGTAGATTGCCATTTCTTAAAACAATGAGAGAAAAAGGAATCAGTTTTTCTATCCCAAACATCTGGTGTGCAACAATGTTTTAAGCTGCTGCTTAATCCATTTTTTTCTAAAGTGAATATCTCCTATATGATTAAATAGAAAGAGATAACTATCCATATATATTCCTCAAATCAGGCATCTAGTTAGGTAAAACCGTACTCTCGGGTTTTTTCCAAGTCTACTACTTTTGTTTGCAGAATATTTGCAGAAATTTAGTAAGTACAAGAGTACCGATTCACTAATTTTCTAAAGCTGAGGACCGGTTTTGACTGATTACTGTCCTCAATGACAAAATACAGTTAAAATGGCCAGATGATGTTTAAAAAAGGACATAACAAAACATTTTTCTTGAGATTTAAAATTACTCAATACAGAAAAAAGGAAACAACAAGAAGTAGAGTGGGAAATGACTAGCTAGAGTCACAGCCATCTGTAGAAACACCAGATCCTGCCTGACAAACTGATCAAAAGCTTTTGATTAAAAAAGTGGGAGAACAACAGGTGTGAAGTAGTAGTCAGTAAGCTTTCTGCTTTATTGAAATGCTGTTATTTTCTATGCAGTTCCTAATATTTTAATGGTATCTGTGTCTCCAGTGTTCCTCATAGATATCTAGACAAATAAAAAAAAATTGCAAGTTAGTGAATGAAGAGTATCCTTTAGCTTCAAGGTGCTGCATTTCAGCCTTAATGCTGAGAATGTTCCCACAGCATTCAAATAATGTGTAAAGCATTAACTTCCTTTTGCTGCTGATTAAAAATCAGTGTCAAAGCCAAGTTCTTCCCAGCAGCTCTTACACCCTTAAAGCTTCTGTCTCAGCACCAGTGTTGTAACAGGGGCATACCCTACAAAGTACCTCAGTGGTGAACTTGTCTTTTATTGGCTTTGTGTTTACTCGTCTCTCTTCTTCTCAAGTTCACAATATTTTTTTGTTGTTGTATGGCATGTTGATATAGGAAATGATTTCTGACCACAATAATATGAAACTAGTTTTTAAAAAAGAAACAAACAACAGTAAGGATTATTGCTATTTATTGCCTTTCCTGTAGAAATTAAAGAGGCAGCTGTGACCAGGAATCCCCTTTATAAGGCAATGTGTCCAATATATCTGGGATCTGGATATGACATTTACTCATATTTTGGATATTACCCAAACCACATTATAAAAAGCTAAGGTGGAGAAAATAAAGCCCGGAAAAAAAAAAATTACAAAACTTCACCATAACCTGGGTTTTACAGAGGGCACACTGAGGCATAGGGAAGATAAATGCAGTAACCAGAAGGACATGGATCATAGAATCATAGAATCGTTGAGGCTGGAATAGACCTCTGAGATCATCAAGTCCAGCCTATGACCCAAACACCTAGCTAGACCATGTCACTAAGTGCCACATCCAATCTTTCCTTAAACACCTCCAGGGATGGCGACTCCACCACCTCCCTGGGCAGTCCATTCCAGCACCTAATGACCCTTCCCGTGAGAAAGTGCTTCCTAATATCCAACCTAAANAATTTACTAAGGGTAGACTCGATCCCCTCATCCAGGTCATCAATAAAGATGTTGAACAGAACTGGGCCCAGTACTGAACCCTGGGGGACACCACTGGTCACTGGACACCAGCTGGATGTGGCACCATTCACAACCACTCTCTGTGCCCGGTCATCCAGCCAGTTTTTAACCCAGCGCAGGGTGCTGTGCATCACTTGTGCATGCGCACGCAAGTGTACAGAAACACACATGCACACACACAAAACATATTTTATGTGTGTCTTAGCAATAGGATCATGGAAAACTGGAAAGATGGTTGTTCTGTCAGCGTAGGTCTCTGTTGGGTTAATGAGCTCTCTTAAAAACACATTTGTTTATATCCTTGCACCATCACAGTATGAGTGATGAGTATCATCATACTAAACATGATATAAAGTTGTATCGTTAAATTTTGTCTATTAAATTCGATTATTTAGTTCCAAGCTGATAGTAGTACCAGTTTTGCATCTGGTCTCCTCGATAATAATTGCAGGAATAAAATGTTACAGCAACAAATGTGCCTACAAAAAAAAGAATGACTGACCAAAGCAAACTGAGATCTTGGCTATTAGGGTTCCTCACTGTGTAAGGCCATTCTCAATCAGGAAAAGAAAAAAAGTAAAAAAAAAAGATATGAAGAGCTAAAACTGACAGATTAAATAATGTGGCAAAAATCTACCAAAAATTAGAATATTATATTTTAGATTTTATTTTGAATTATGTGAAAGGAAGAAAAAGGGAATACACATCAAACTGAAGCTTTATAAGGTGTGGGTTTTTTTGACAAAATGCTTTTGGCTGAAATTCTCAATCAACTCAAACATTTGCATTGAGAATACTGGTTACAGAGAAGAAGAAATGGTGCTTTAGAATTTTATTTTAGTTGTTTGTTTTTTTTTAAATGAGACAAAGAGAAAGCTAGAGTAGACCATATGTATCTGTCCCAAAGATCTATTTTTTTTTCAGCGGATTTATTTCAAACCTTGTATTGATTACATTTTCATGTAATACCTATGTGAAATAAAGCAGGGAAATGGAAAGGTATTTATTTCTCTCTGTTAGTCCCTCTAGCAGCCTTCTGGTCAGGGCACTGGTCTAACATGGGAGAAGTGCAGAATGAAAGAAGATACAAACTTGAGTCTCTCCTGTCTCAAATGAAAAATTAATTAGTTTTGAGCAGTGTAGGAGATGTTATGGATTTACACGGGGAGAAGGAAAGTCTCTGCATCTGTTTATGGAAAGAGTTTTATAACATTTGAGAGTTGAAAGCTGGTATACTGAACTGTAAAGAACAGAGATGAAAGCATTTTAATTATTATATTTAGCTCATACAAGTTCAGCTTGAACTAATTATAGTTTATAGATTGATATGATATTTTGCACGCTTATTTCCTACTAACTGAAAAAGCAGGTCTTCCTTCCTCAAAATCAAATAAACAAAAAAAGTCAAAACCAAGCACAAAAGTCACCAAAAATTCAAAATGAAATCACACCAAGCCTAAATGTTTATGAACTTTAAGGAAACAATTGACTGAGCTTTCGTATATATACTGAAGTCAGCTCTCAAAGTCTGTTGGTATTGTATATATTCTTTGATTAGCTGATTGAAGGATATGGGATCATTCACAAATGCACCCACTAAATACAAGAAAAACAGAAACTCAGTGAAGGACATTAGAAAAAAAAACCCAAACAAGTCTTGCTTTCAGGATTTTTAAAAATCTGTTAATCTCTTCCTCTCCACTTTTTCCACCTACTCAAAGTTAGGGGTTGTAAACTGTGGTTTAGTCCCAACCTCTAAAGTAGTGTCTGGGAATGAATAGACTAGAGCAGTCCATCTCTTGCTACTGAGACTGGCAAGGGCATATCTGAAAAAAAGCAAACAGAGGAAAAACAAACATCAGACTTGCAACGATGTTGACAGCATACTACAACTCTGATAGGCAGCCTGTGCAGAGGGGAGAGTACAAAGACAGTTACAAATAGCAAGGTGCACATTTATGAATACCAATAAAATTCCCCCTTGCTCTATCATCTTTTTAAGGTGCTGTTTTTCAAATAACCATTTTAGAAACAGCTTTATAATTGCTTTCATTTTAAATACCTAAATTAAATATACATATATAAAATAAGGAACATTCGTCTTGCACTTTTTTTTCAGAAGCATGTCACTTTTTAAAGTGGCATTGCTGATTTACAAGCAATATGACTGATTTTAAGTCATATCCATGATTTATAAGTCAGGACTTCATATACTCTGGGTATTAAGATGAAATCCAGTTTATTTGTTAAAAAAAAGACTGATTTACTAGACAGACTTATTAATCATGGCTTGGAAATTTAAACCAAAGTCTTGGTTTAAAGTCTTATATTGATAAATTAGATGCTTAAATCAAATTCCAATTTATATATAATGGGATTGGTTCTAGAGATGTGCAAATAGTAATATATCCAAGCCCACTACTACCTGCAGATAGCAACAATCTTGTTTTCACAATTAATTTGGTTATTCACATCGACGAAAAAATCCTGTCGTTAATCAGATGAATACTATTTGGAAAGTATTGCATATCAAAGAACTAGACAAAAAGAAATACTGACTTTCAGGCAGGAAATGATTAGTCTGATCTGAAATGTTGTGATACTCAGATTTTGAACTCTGATTTTTCTGAGTTTTCAAGTTGCTGAATCCATGCCCCACTAGACTGTTATTACCACTTCAACAAGAGAGAAGGCTTTCATTTACTGTCATTTGTCCCTTTCGTATTCTGGGAAAAAAAAACAAAAGGGGGAAATTAAATTCTCTTTTTCCAACTTTCACTCCTAATAATTATTTGCTTTTTTTTCCCACAAGGTTTTATATGTTCATATTTCTTTCATAATGAGAAATGCCAAGCCTCTGAAAGGAAAGACATACCAACTACTTGAAAACTGCAAACAGCAATGACCAAGATGGTGTATATTTGAACATTCTACTTTTTCAGTCAAACTCATCTATCTGAAGCAAATTAATAAAGTTCCAGAAGTAGTTTTCTGTCTCATTATGCATAACCGTGGCTTGAAGTGTCAGGTTTAGATAAGCTGAAAGCAATATGGCTGAAAGGTACATTTTCTAATCAACTTCTTGAATAATCTTCGACTCCAGACAGAAATATATGTAATCAATATATGAAACCTACTATACCAATTTGTCCAATACATTGGAAGTTGGTCTTTTCATTCTGTAGCAGTGTCTTGCTGTGTTAACCTTAACCTGCTACTTCTTGCAAGTTCCCTCATTCTGAAGTTGTGTTGCCTTCAAGTAAAAAAAATAATAACTCCATCCTTGAGCTTGACAGAGGAAGCCTTGAGATGTTTCCATGAGCTAGTTCTATATACTCTGCACATATAGTTTCTTTTTTGAATTTATGGTGATATGGCTCATAAAACCCTATTGGCCTGCTCATATCCATGCGACTAAACAGAAATCTACAATCAGTGTGAAGGCTGAGTATAATATATCAATATCAGAGATAAAAACTTCTTAAATATGAAGAATCAGACTGCTTTACATTTTGCTTTGTAGACAGATTTGATACAAGGAAGGATAATATGCCTTATGCTTTCATGCTTCCCTCAGATACTTTGTATCTTGTGCCAAATGAAAAAATATGATTCGGTAACATCCTAGGGACGGATTGACTGAGGACAGTGAGTGGCATAGCAGAGTCCTTCTTAACCCACCCTCTCTCAAGACATCCTTCAGCAGAGAGTGCTTTCTTTTTGTGTTTGTCCAGCTTCTTCTTTCTCTGCAGAAATCCCGACACATCTGTTCGACAGCCCCACCTCCAGCTGAGAGGAAAGTAGTGATGGATTGCAGAATCCTTTTCCACATTCTGTTAAACTTGGCATTGCCTTCCTCTTCACATTAAAAGTACAGGAACGGCAGCTTTTGTTTCACCATTTTGTCCTTTTGTAGTATAAACCAAAATTGAACTACCTTGGTTTGACTTGAACAAGCAGTAAGGTCCTTCAATTACTCTTTTTGCAGAAGTGTATTGCAGCCTAAGTAGGAGACAATAGAGGGACATAGAAGTGAACATAGCCTTTCTAGAAGTTCAGAATTTGGGTGGCAAGTACTCACTGGAAACTTAGGGCAAAATGTAGCCAGACACTCATTGTGAAACTTGCATGAATTTTTCAGGGACACTTCCCTCTGATACTTGCAAAATGAAAATTAAACTACTTTTGAAATAGTGACATATAATCATTTGGGAACTGTACATAGTTCAAGTTGCTCAGTTTTGCACTGGCAGTAAATAACAAGTTGTTGTAGAAGAACTGGCTTGACTCTCAGGTTTCTCGATAATGTAGCTGTAAACTCCATTACAAAATGAACTCAGAATTCTTCAGTTTTTAAAAATCTCCTAATAGCTCATTTTCTCAATTGAGCTGTTCTTTTTTCAAAAGTTCATTGGAACTGGTGATATTTGGAGGTGTGCTGGTGACCTCCTGAGTCATTTTGAAGAGATAGAACACTTTACCTGACTGATGCGGAGTTCTGAGCCTGTTAGCAGTCTGTCAGTCCTATCACAGTAGTAAGATTTGTACTGGCATTCTGAAAATAGAGAAAGGAGGTGGAGACAGCAAGAGTGAGTAAGAGTGAAGAGTGAATTAATGAAAGAAAAAGGAGAACAGCAAAGGAGAACATAGTATGATATTCTTCCTTTTTACTTCAACATGAAATTATTCCTTGGCCACATCAAGGAATGTAAGGTCAAAGAGATAAGTGCTGGTTTTTAATGAAGATAGTAGAAAGAGAAGACCTATGAAGAAAATAAAATAACCCCACCTCTACTCTACAACTTATGCAAATATTGTAGTGTATACATTAAATTCTGGTTTAACCATACATATCTTTAAAAGTACACCAGTCATTAAGCATTAGTAGTTAATTACTGAGATTAGTTTAACTGTAGTATTCATGAGAAAACATAAAACACTTTTCTTCGATCAGAATAAGGTCCACAGAACTTACCACACTATTCATTAAGAAGGGCACATTCTTGTCATGGCGGCATCCACAAAACAAAAAACAGTTACTGTCCAAAACTGGGGCTTATTGCAACCAAAGTTGCCCAGCATTCCTTCTGACCAAATACAAGTTTGGATATCTATTGGGAATTAACAACAACACAACTAATTTCTAAACCGTAAGAAAAGATGAACCAAAATGGACACACACTCACTCATAAAGTGGAAATCTCCCACAGAAGAGTGCCACTCACCCAAACGGGGACAAGATTCATGCAATCAGTGGAAGTATCCTTGGACAGAGTGTCCAAGGGGAGGGTCTGGCTGCCAAGCCTGCTGCTCTTCAAAGAATCGACTCAACTGGTTCCTAGGTGAGATCCCATTCATATCCTAGCTGAAGGTGCGCTGTGGACATTCTAATTGTCTGAGACAAGCCCAGACCCTGAGCAAGTTAACTAAGGGTTCAAACCCTGAGGTGCCAGTCAATCATCCTCAGGTGCAGCTTAATGGTCGAGCTGCCAAACCTCTCTGGCACACCTTGTTTTATTCTGTTTTGTTTTGTTTTGTTTTTTTGGTTTTCTGTTCAGGAATCTATACCTGCCACACTTCTCTAGTCTTTTGGGGCTGTAAGAGAACAGGGATGATATGAGAGGAGATTGCAAAGGCACCTGCATCAAGAGGAGAACTTCCAAATTTCTAATGGAGGTAGCTCTTCTCTTCCCTTGAATGTACTCACTCTGTCACTTTTCCCCGTGTATTGATGTACAAGGTGGTCACTCTTAGAAAGACCTCAGGTTCTGGGTATAAATTAAAACAACGTTACTGAAGGCAATAAGATTGTGACACGGGCAATTGCTCTTTTGTCTCTGAAACCCTTAATTTTGTCACTGTTTTAGTTGAAGGGAACAATGTGTTTGAGCTAATAGTTGTCATGTCTTCAGTGTAAACTTCCTATATACTGCAGTGAGATACATTTCAATATGAGATACAGAAAGAGATTTTATTTGATTTATCATGAAGGAAAAAGACAAGACAAAATAAATATTAAACCCAACAAATAAAAGAGAAAACCCAATGAATGTAATGTAGATACCTACCAAGAATAATAAGGTAAATCCCAGAGGAGAAAAATATAAGGAAACAAAAATGAAGATGAATTCTGATAAAAATCCATATTAACAGAAGAAGATATAAGTGCATAAGGTAAATATTGGGGGGAGGAAATAAAAATAACAAAGAAAGTAGTGAGGAAAAGGAAAATAATAAAGTATAGGTATGCCAGCTGGATATAATAAAACAAATCACTAAAGTAAGACAAATATTACTCTAACAGAAAGGGAAAACTATGACAGCTGCTGGGAATAAAGAAGAGACTTGAAATAAGACATGTATATTGCAAATGTAGCTGACACTTCTACATGAGGCTTAATGCAGGCAGAGTGAAAACAAAGGCTGAGACATATTTTGAATAAGATAAGTGAAGTTGTGAGAGATCTGATAGACATTTGATTTTACAAGTGAGAGAATATCCAAACTTTAGACTAAAAGAAATGTTTCAGGAGCAGCTTGAGTTTTCCCCAAGTTAGCTTAATGTTCTTCAAACTGTGATACAGTGTGAACATAACAAAAAAGAATTTTCTTCTTTGTCAGATTAGGAAGGAAATAAAACAAAACATGTGTGATCTGAAATGTTTCACTGAAATACTGTTCTCTATGCTGAGTATGACCCCTGCACAGGACTCATAAATACTTACCCTGATATTGTAGTGTTTTTTTTTTATTTTATGTTAGTGTCCAAAGGGAACCATAAGGTCAGACCTCTTATTTCTGTGCAGGCTATTTTCAGGCTTCTGAATATGTGGGTGGTGAAAAGGGTCCCAAATGCACCAGAAGACTGGCTGGGCATTTCAGCCAGCTGTAAATGAGTTTCATAAACCAGGAAAAGTATATAATCATAGTGAGAATACATATTCTGCAAGACAGCAATTGTCCAGGTTAATGGTGCCAAGATTTCTAAAATCTATGCTCTATTTTGACCTGTTTTAGGGGACTTTTAAGTCCCTTGATATTCCTAGGGTCCTAACAAAAGGAAACAGCCACAGCTAATCAATTGTGGGCGATCATGGAAGTTCTACTCAGGTTCTTGGAGCTCATCCAGCTGAGCCTGATCCTTTTCAGTGGGAGAAAAAGCCAAGACCAAGATCTTTCCTGGAGTCAAGTGGATTGCCTAAAACATATGCAGTCTTTTTCCTAGAAAGGATTAATCTTTGTCCAAACCTTCCAGGATAAAGTCAGTTTTGAAGTAACAAAAGAGAAGGAGATAATCCTTCAAAGAATCAGAGCTAGCAGGAACGGCTTTCACAATTAGAGGCTTCTGGTGACAGAGGAGGGTAAGGAAAAGATCAAAGCATGAGTTAATGCTTCCTCCCTCTTCTCTCTTACGAGCTACCAAATACAGTTGTACAGCAAGCTGTCTGCCAATTGTGCTTGCAACCAATAAATTCAATAAAATTGTCTGGTTCACTAATTTTTTGTGTTTTATTTGTCTTAATCCAATGGATAATAAATTTAAACTTGTTCTATGCTGTCAGCACATAACAGTGTGTAATGCAATGCTGAATAAGCACTGGGGACAGAGCTGGCTCTAAGATGAACCCTGAGAGATCTCAAAGCTGCTTTGGTTTTGTCCAGGAACATTTTCATGACCTGAGTGCTTCCCAGTTTCAATCTATTTCTTATTTAAAAAATCTTAAAAAACATCCAAAGACTTGTTCGCCTCTCTCAATGTACTTTGCTTCCTATCATTGCTGCTCAGATAGCTGGGACTCAGTTTATTGTGGTTTTACCAGAAACTGTTCTTTACAATGAAGCGTAGTATAGGTAAATGCATACAGAATACCAAAGAAAGCAGGTGGGAAAATGCAGAACTGTTTGTTTGCTTTCAAAAACACACATACACTTTGACTTCTCCTGTATTGTTACGTTTTGTTAGTGGGAGGAGCTACAGGGGTGGCTTCTATGAGAAGCCGATGCCACACAGTTCCGCAATGGATCCACTGCTTGGCAAGGCCAAGCCAATCAGTGACAGTGGTGGTACCTGTCTGATAACATATTCAAGAAGGAGGAAAAAACCTGTGCCAAAACAACAGCAGAGGAGAGAGAGCTGAGAATATGTGAGAGGTACAACTCTGTAAACACCAAAGTCAGTGAACAAGGGAGGGGAGGAAGTGCCCAGGCACCAGAGCAGTGATTCCTCTGCAGCTCATGGTGAAGACCGTGGTGAGGCAGGCTGTCCTCCTACAGCCCATAGAAATTAATGGTGAAGTAGATATTCACCTGAAGCCTGTGGAGGACCCCATACTGGAGCAGGTGGGTGCCTGAAGAAGGCTGTGACCCCATGGAGAGCCTACACTGGAGCAGGCTATTGACAGGACCTGCGGATCCATGGAAAGAGAAGCCCATGTGGGAGCAGGTTTGCTGGCAGGACTTGTGACTCTGTGGGATAGTCAGGTGGAACAGTCTGTTTGTTGAGTACTACACCTTGTGGTAAGAACTGTAGCCTGTGGGAAGAAATTATATTGGAGAAGTTAATGAAGGACTGTCTCCCATGGAAGACACCTCATGCTGAAGCAGAAGAGTATGAGGTAATCCTCCCTCTGAGGAAGAAGAAACAATGTATGATAACCCCATTTGTAATCCCTCTGTGCTGCTCAGAGAAGGAGGTAGGGAATCTGGGAGTAAGGTTAAGCCCAGGAAGAAGGGAGGGGTGGGGAAAAGTGGTTTAGGATTTAGTTTCTATTTCTTATTACTCTACTCTCATTTGATTGATAATAAATTAAATTAATTTCCCTGAGTTGAGTCTGTTTTTCCCATGTCAGTAATTGCTGAGTGATATCCCCCTGTCCTTGTGTTGGCCCACAAGCCTTTCGTTATATTTTCTCTCTCCTGTCCAGCTCAGGAGACCGAGTGACAGAACAACTGTGGTAGCCACCTGGCATAGAGCCAAGGTTAGACCACAAGACCTCTACTGTTAGGATTAGCATGGAATATTTACCTTCAGTGTTAAATATACTCTTTTATCTGGTAAGAACTCAAGTGACTTAAAAACAAAAAGTTTGAAGGCTTCTTAAAAAAGTTAGCTTGCTTTTGAAAGTACATCACCAAAGTTATTGGTGTGTCCACACAGTCAGTGGAACGGGAAGGATATCATTAGAGCAAACACTATTTCTTATATTTCATCACATATTATGTCCTGAGAATAAACCTACTGAAAGAATGTTAATGTAATAATGCTATACATAAGACATACAGAAATTCCTTAAAGAAAAATCTTCAAAAATATCGGATACTTTACTCTTCGTTTGCATTTATATACATGCTATGTTTTAAGTGCCTGGACACTTGAGGGTAAACAACATCCATTACTTAACTAATACTAATTCTTTCATGATGGTAATGAATATGCTAATGTAAAATGGGTTTGACCTACAATCAATCAATTTGATTGGCAAATTGCATTTAAATTATGATTCTATGTATATTAATTATCAAATAGTCACAAAATTTAAATAAGATAATATTTAGAAAAGTAGTATTTATTTCCATCACTTCTTTACTTTGTAGCTACAGAAATTCTTCCAATGATTTCCTGAGAGTGCTTGAAAAGTCTGGACATGAATAAGCAGCGGAAATTGAGCAGAATGTAGTATTTACTGATGTAAGAAAACTATTGGTCATGGTTAATAGCCAGTTCCAAATTATGAGAACAAATTCCCAAAGATACTGGAGAGAAATATATACTTGCTATATTCAGATCATGCTGTAGTTTAGGCATTCTTCCTTTAAATTTCTGTCATAAGACACAAGGAGAAAATGTTAAAACAATGTTATATGAGTAACAAAATACAAAATCATGTAGAGAAAGACAAAAAAACTTTCAAAGTACTCAAATGAGAAAAAGAAAACTAAAACAAGCAGTGTTATCTTTGAGTACATTTAATCTGGAAAATAGAAAGATTTTGCTATCTGAATAGTAACATTTTAGAACGAGATGAGTGAGAAATCATAACCTTAAGATGTGAGGTTGTGAAGTTTTTATGAAAGTCATTATATGACACATAATATCTGCGGGAGACAGAATGGAAACTAATACCTGAGAATTTTATTCTACTCAAATATTGCTGTATTACTAAATGGGGTTACTAAACTAAAACCCTGTCTCCTGTTAGTACAGGGCCTGGATTTCATGAAAGCCACTTTAGATACCACTCAGAGGGCTGCTTTTTTCATTTGTCTCCTTGCCTCTAGGGATCTGTCTTCTCTCTTTCTATGCGGTGGAGAGTCACAGAAAGTTCCAGTCTTGCGGCACAGCCTTAATCCTACAGTTGTAGATGATGATAAATTTTGATACACTAGCAGTGATGCCACTGCTTTTATAAGGACTAGGTTGGCTGTGGCCACTAATGAACACAACGAGAAAGGGTTCTCCAATGTTTTGAGGTACCAAATTCTATTATTCAGATAGCAATAGCATCTACTCTGTGTCCAATATGAAAAATGAATCAGCTTAATTAAAATAACATTACCCTGAAGAGTGATCATTATCATGGACTTTATTGCCTCTGTCAATTCCCAAGAGAAACTGTGATCCACTTTCCCACTGTGTCATTGCTATTAAGGAAAGAATGATCTCCATCTTCTATTCTTAGGTCTATCAAGTTGATGGGAAAATCAATTCTATTCTTTGCCATAGTTTTTTGTATTATTGTTATTTTATACATTTTCTTCTCCTTACTTCCTTAAAAACAAAACATTACTGAAACTTGTAGTAACAGAGGTGGTTTGGGAGATTTAATTAATGTATTTTTGTATTTCTCCATTCAAAAGGGTGTAGAAATGTAAATTATTAAATATTACATTACACTTGAAAAGTAGCAACTTATTTCTCCTAAATGTATGCTGGTGTTTTGTATTACACCTGAGCACTTAAAATGACTTTGTGAAGTGTTGAAAGATATGCAAAAGAAACTGCCCAGTGCTTGGAACTGATTAAAAAAATCTGGTAATACTTAAGATTAAATGCTTTATCAGACATAGACAGTGGACTCACCTGTGCCACTAATAGTAATAAAATAAATAATAGTAATAGTAATAAAAAAGAAAGAAGCCAGTCTAGCTGTTCTCAGAATAATAAAAATGGTAAACGTATATCCTTTATGAAGTTTCTCATTTGGAAATATATGGGTTCATATGAATATACCTTTGCAAGTAAATGTGCACCAAATTTGCTGAAATGTCCTCTTTTCCTTTGTTAGGGAAGACACATATATCAAATACCATTTCACTCCTTCTGCAGAGACCATAGCTTGAAGCAAAGTTGTAAGGAGAAACCAAAACCCCACTTTATTATGCAGAAAGACACTAGAACTGAGCATATTCATCTCTAACTAAGCATACTAAAAAAATCCACATTTACAAAAAGTGAAATCAGAGCTTCAGATAACTTCAGAAATCATAGAATTGTCGAGTAGTTTGTGTTGAAAGAGACCTTTAAAGGTCATCTAATCCAACCCCTTTTCAATGAGCAAGTATCTTTACATCAGGTTGTTCAGAGCCCCATCCAGCCTGACCTTAGACGCTTCCAGGGATGGTACATCTACCACCTCTCTGAGCAACCTGTGCAAGTGTTTCACTACTCTCATTGTAAATGTTTTCTTCCTTATATTTCGTCTAAATCTGTCCTGTTTTAGTTTCAAACCATTCCCCCTTGTTCTGTTGCAACAGCTTCTGCTAAAAAGACTGTTCCCATCTTTCCGATAGGTCTTCCTTAAGAATCAAAAGACTGCAACAAGGTCTCCCTGGAGCCGTCTCTTCTCCAGGCTGAATAACCTCAACTTTCTCAGCCTTTCTTCACAGCAGAGAGGTTCCAGCCCTCTGATCATCTTTGTGGCCCTACTCTGGACCTGCTCCATCAGGTCCATGTCTTTCTTGTGCTGAGGACTCCAGAGCTGGGTGCAGTACTCCAAGTGGGATCTCACTAGAGTGGAACAGAGTGGCAAAATCAGCTCCTTTGACCTGCAGGCCACACTTTTGATGCAGCCCAGGATGTGATTTGCCTTCTAGGCTGCAATTGCACATTGCTGGCTCATATTCAGTTTTTCATCTCTTAACACCTATTAATATATTAAGTCCTTCTCCGCAGAGCTGTTCTCAATCCACTCATCACACAGTCTGTATTTATACCAGGGATTGCCCTGACCCTGATGCAGAACCTAACACTTGGCCTTGTTGAACCTCACGAGGTTCACACAGGACCACTTCTCAAGCCTGTCCAAGTTCCTCTGGATGGCATCCTGTCCCTCAGGCATGTTAACTGCACCACTCAACTTGCTGTCGTCTGCAAATTTTCTAAGTATGCACTCGATCCCACTGCTCTGTCCTTGATGAAGATATTAAGTGCTACTGGTTCCAGTATTGACACCTGAAGCATACCATATGTCATTGATCTCCATCTGAACATTCAGCTTTTGACCACTACCCTCTGGATGCAACCATCCAGCTAATTCCTTATCCACCTAACAGTCCACCCATCTAATCCCTATCTCTCCAATTTATGGAGAAGGATGTTGGGGGGGACCATGTCAAAGGCATTACAGAAGTCCAGAAAGATGACATCCATTGCTCTTTCCTTGTCCACTGATAGCGTCACTTCATCATAGAAAGCCACTAGATTAGCCAGACAGGACTTGCCCTTGATGAAGCCATACTGACTGTATCAAACCTTGCTGTCTGTTAGGAATTATGCATCTAGTCAGGTTACATAGACATGTATATTCAGGTTCCTCAGATGGTCATGAACCTGATCTTCTCTTACAGGACAGGACACCTGTCCCTGCTTCCACTGTCTGTGCATTTCTTTCTTGCTCTGTAGTCTGACCAGCAGGTCTCAACTCAGCCATACTGGTGTCTTCACTTCCTTTCCTGATTTCTTACACTTGGGGATTGAGAGATCTTGTGCTCTATGGAAAGTGTCCTTAAAGATCTGCCAACTCTGTTCTACTCCCTTCCCCCTGAGGGCAATTTCCCAGGGGATCCTATTGACTAACTCCTTGAAAAGCTAGTAGTTTGTTTTCTTTAATTTCAGAGTTCTGCCTTTACTCCTCTCTGTCACGGAGGCACCCACAAAACAAACCGCAGCCGCTATCCAAAAATGGGGTTTGTTGCAACCAGGGTTGCCAGCACTCCTTCTGACTAAATACAGGTTCGGATGTCTGTTGGGAATTAACTACTACACAACTGATTCCTAAGTTTAAGGAATGACAAACCAAAATGGGCAAACTCTCACTCATAAAAGGGGAAACCTCCCACACCAGAGTGCCCAAGATACCACTCACTCAAAGGTGGGGGCGAGGCTCACTCAATCCACGGAGACTCCCTCAATCCGTGGAAGTATCCTGGGACCACGTGTCCAAGGGGAGGGTCCAACTGCTACAACCTGCTGCTCTGCGAAGAACCAACTCAACTTGGCCTTTGGCAGGACCTCGTTTATATCCTAGTCGAAGGTGCACTGTGGTCATTTCTCATTGGCTGAGACAGGCCTGGACAAAACACAGCAAAGTGCACACCCCGAGCCTGTTTGCTGGGGGATCCAGACCCTGAGGTGCCAGTTAAGCACCACAAGGTGTAACTGAATGGTAACTGAATGGCCGAGGTGCCAAGCTGCTCAGCACAGCCCACGTGTTTTGTCTGGGGGGTGGGACTGTACCTGCCACACTCTCCTGACCCATATCTTTCAGGACTGTGAACTCCACCAGTCCATGATCACTGCAGCCCAGGCTGTATTCAATCTTGACATCAACAACTGGGTCAATTATATTGGTAACCATCAGGTTCAGTATCACATCCCTTCCAATAGGGCTGTCTGTTATCTGTCTTAAGAAGTTATTCTCAATACATTCCTGGAGTGTCTTGGATTGCCTACAACTTGCCATACTACTTTTCCAGCAGATGTCAGGGTAGTTGAATCCCCCAGTAGGATGAGAGCTTGTGAGCATGAAGCTTCCTGTAGCTGGAGTGAGAAAGTTTCATCAGTAGGCTCCCCTTGATCAGGTGTTCTCTAATAGGCACCAACCACAAAGTTCCCTTTGTTGCTCTGATCTCTAATTCTTATCCATAAGCTTTTGACCTGCTCATGCCTCTTCTTCAGAGACAGCTGAAGCTCTATCCATTCCTTAATGTAGAGGACATTTCCACCCCTCTGTCCTTACCTCGTCCTTTTGAACACTCTGTAGCCATCTATAGCTGCAATCCAGCTGTGGGATTCATCCCACCAATTTTCAGTAATGACAACCAGATCATAGATTTTTAGGAGCAGTGTCTTCCAACTCCTCCTCTTTGCTGACCATGCTGTGTGCATTACTCTAGAGACACTTCAGTTGGGCTGTTGACCATGTCACATTTCTTCATTTCTTTGAGGTATTTCATTGGTATTTCCCTGTTGGCTTCTATTACCTCATGAGTCCTTGAGTCATCTCCATAAGATTTCAAGTGTGCTCCAGTGTGCCTAGCACATCTCAGAGAAACAGGCTAAGGACCCTCACTAGCATTTCAACCCTCTACCCTTGGCATGCCATCTCATGGCTTGTCACAGACTGATATTATCCCTCCTCCTCCAAATGTATTTCAGCACTCTGTCAATAAGTCCCACTAGCTCTTGAACAAAGACCCTTTTCCCGCTTTGAGAAAGGCGAATCTCATCTGAAGACAGCAAGCCCGGTGCTGTGTAGATCATCCCATTATTGAAAAATTAAAAATTGTGGCGCTGACACCAGCCAAGGAGCCATATGTTAATAGATTGGGTGCATCTCTTTCTTCCAAAGTCACTGCCTGCAACTGGAAGGAGAGAGGAAAAAATAACCAGTCCTCCGCATTCACTCATCAACCACCCAAGGCCCTGAAGTCTTTTTTGACTGTCCTTCGACTGTGTGTTGAGGTTCTTCACCACCCACATGGAAAAGTAGTAATTGGTAATAGCCTGAGCCATACCAAGCTAGGAAGTTTCCTAGGGATGTCCTTAACCAGGGATCCAGGCACACAGCAGACTTCCCTAACAGGAGGGTCTGTCCAGCATATTGGACCCTCTGTTCATCTCAGAAGGGAGTTGCTTACAACTGTAATCCATCTTTTCTTCCTCTTTGAGGTGGCTGTGATACAGGGAGTGGGCCCTTCTGACCCTGGTGAAACAGCCCATGTAGATGCACTGTCATCCACATCATCCAATGACTGGTCTTCCATATCCAAAGCCTCATACTTGTTGTACAGAGGCACCTGGGAAGGCAAGGTAGACAAGGACAGGGTTTGCCTGCTGCCTGAAGCATGGACTTTCCTCTGTTCACTCATTTCCTTTAAGCTACTGTCTTCAACCTGGTAGAGGAAGGATACAGGATCCCCTTGATCTTGTTTGTTTGTTTTTTTCTAGTGCAACATCCTAGCTGACATACCATGCCCTGTTTGCCCACTCTGGGCACTGCGCTTCCCAGGCTGCTTTTTATAGGCGGGGGAGTGGTCACAGCTGCCCTGGCAACTGACAGCTCCTGGTGGGTCTCTCCACTGCCCTGGCCTTTCCCTGTCCCAGGAAGAACAGCTGTGCACTGAGATCTGTCATTCCACTGAGGGTCGAGCTGGCTCTGGAGCACCTCCTTTCAGCAACTGACAATCGGTTTCTATGTCTGCAGTTTACATTACATCACACAGTTACGGAAAGTAGATATGCTGTTCATAATCTGTATCACACTATTCAAAGTAGCTTCACTACCATCTGCTTGCCCTTTTTTAAGAATCACAGAATGATTGAGATTGGAGAACATCTAGTTTGAGCCTCTGTTTAAAGCAAGGCAAGCTACAGCAGGTTACTCAAGACCATGTCTAGTTGTACATAGGATATCTTTAAGAACACAGACTCCACAACTTCTCTGCTTCAGTCTTTACACACCCCCACAGTTAAAAATAAGTAAGTAAATCTGTTTAAATGGAATTTCCTATATTTCAATTTGTGTCATTTGCCTCTTGTCTTGTCACTGGGTGCCACTAAGTCCTACCCCATCTTTTTTTCTTCCTCCCAGCCTCAGAGAGGTTTTATCTGTGTATATAAATTAAAGCTTTCTCTTCTCGAGGCTGAACAGTCCCATCTATCTCAGCTTCTACACTGTAATCACCTTTGTGGTGCTTCACTATACTTGCTTCAGTATGGATCTATTGGACAGGGTCCAGAGGAGGGTCACAAAGATAATCAGAAGGCTGGAACACCTCTCACATGAGGACAAGCTGAGAGAGTTGAGTCTGTTCAGCCTGGAGAAGAGAAGGCTCTGGGGAGACATTATTGCCACCTTCCAGTATCTGAAGGGGACCTACAGGAAAGCTGGAGGGGGACTTTTTATAAGGGCATGTGGTGATAGGAGAATAGGCAATGGTTTTAAACTAGAGCAGTGTAGGTTTCAATTAGATGTTAAGAAGAAGATCTTTATTCTGAGGGTGGTGGGACATTGGAACAGGTTGCCCAGAAAAGTTGTGAATGTCTCATGTCTGGAAGTATTTAAGACCAGGCTGGATGAGGCTCTGAGTAACCTGGTCTAGTGGGATTTGTCCCAGCCCACGGCAGGGTGTTGGAATTAGATGATCTTTAATGTCTTTTCCAACTCAAGCCATTCTGTGATTCTGTGAACATGTAAATGTCACCATTATCAAAATCATTATTAAGGATAATATGATCACATTTAATAATGATGTTCTATTTAAAATACATCAGTAAAAGGGCAGTAAATCATCTATAGAAAGATGAAATAAAAGATATCTTTTGGAAAAAGCATAGTAATGTTTGTTAAGACTCAGATGTGCCAGAGACTACCAGGGATGGTACAAACTAGTCACAGCATGAGTTTCAGTGCCTGTATCAGTGATTTCAGGAAATGATACTTCCCTTTTGCTTGTTAGGCACAGATCTTACAGGAAATCATTCATTTGTAACTGTAAAGAGATTTGACATTCATGAAGTAAAATCATCAAGTGATCAAGAAAAAAAATACTTGGACACGGGTTCAAACAGTGCAGGATGTAAAGTGCAGAAGTTTAAATTTTGCCAAGTGATTTTAATATCCATTTAGAAAATACAGTTTTCACACTGTCTCATTTCTAACCAGTGCTGCTTTATGTGCTTGCCCAACCGACCTGGGAGGACAGCATGGTAATGTCACTGCAGAACCTTTCTGTGTTTTGGTCTGGTAGAAAACAATTGCAAGTGACACTGTGTCAAGTGAAGACAGAAGACAAAGGGAGTGGAGTCCTGCTTGTGTTTAGAGGGATACTATACTCTGAATTGCATTTGGACCATGACTTCCATATAACAACAATTGGCATGTGGAAGTGTAAAAAAGATGTGTGTGATACTGCAGCAAAAACACTCAGAAGCCAGATGTCAAAGTGAAAAGATCAGCGTTCACATCTGCATAGCTCTCTGATCTTTGCAAATTAGTAAAATACAAATATAGGTCAGACTTGAAAAGTCAGAGCTTTCTCCTTCCTTCTGGGTCAATCTGACAGAAAGAAGAGTTTAAGTATAATGCCATTCTGTTTGTTAAGCCATGTATTATTTATCAGTAATAAATTAGGAATTTTAAACTCAGCTACATTTACAACTCTTCAGTACCAGTCACACTTAACATATGTATCTTGAGAAAATGATATTTATAAAATCGGTTTTAATAATGTTACTGCAAGAGTAAGGACAGAGTGTAACAACAGAAATGAATTAAAAATGTTCATGCATTATTAATACAGAATACATAATGCCTATCAAGGAAGGAACTGCAATAGTTTAATAAGATACTATTCTATGGATATTGATGTGTCAATAACTCTCAAGTGATTGGTATATTCATTCATATCTCATTAAAGATTTACTGGTGTTTAATTCCAAGCAAACTCAAATATGAGACACATATCTGGAAAAAGAGACAAACTTTTAATAATATCTCCTCGTTTGTTTATTTTTAATATAATATATCCAGTAATACTTCTGTAGCAAACTGTTTGTCACTCAGACTGAAATGCTCATCATTTATTAAAGATTTATTGCTGTTTTGTCCCATAGGAACACTTGCATGATATGCATTATAGAATTCTATAGTGTGCAAAGTAGCAACAAAGAATAACTCTATTCATTAATATGATATTGTGTGATTTTAAAATATGACACTAACTTTGGGACATTGCATTTATTCACTAAAAATACAATAAATGCTTTTCATATTTTATTAAATTTTCTGGGGAATTTCATAGCTCAACATTGTTGAGCTTGGTACTACTGACTGAAGATCAACTACTCCCATTTATTTTGGACAGAGTACCAAAGCAACAGAGTGATTAACGCAATGCAAGAAAATCTGACTCGTCTGTAGTACTCTAACCTAACCATGTGGATGATATTCAAAGGAAAATTGGTAGTATGCAGGAAAAGAAAGGGTAAAAGAAGGAAAGAGGAGATCTAACGTAATTTAATTCTGGTTGTGAAAATTTGCAAATGCTGAACACTAGCTGAAAGACAATAAGATACAAGATTCTTATACAACCTACTAATGGAAATGAAAATACCCAAAAATGCAGTTTGTGTCATGGATTTTCAGGATGCAGTAGTGTGACACAAAGCATTTTATGGGTTCTGAAATGAAAGGTTATGTTCGGTACAGGTGTGAAATAGGGAGATCTCATACCGAAATGTGCTTTTGATAGTCTGCCATATATAACAGGTAGTTTTGTAAATCTGTGCAAAGTGAGTATAAAATGCTGACATTCTGCTGGGGTTGTATTTTAAATCCATTTTTTCATTCAGTTTTTAAAGACAAAGATGTCTGCACCAGGTGTGAGTCAATAAAAAAAAAAATCAGGATCCTAGTGTTTCACTGCATATTTCATTAAATATGCCAAATAAAGTTGTTTCCTGCTCTCAACTGCCTTATTTGAATCTCTTCCTACACAAAAGGATATGCAGTATTTCTGTATGTGTAAGATCCAAAGAAAAAATTAATATATCCCTAGATACCTTTGTGACTGTGAGAAAACTTAGTGTCCTTCAATGACAACAAATAGTGTTTGCCCTTCAGTTTCTTTTTGTAACCCATTTTAGCTGTGAACCTTTATGCAGATTTAATGCTTCTTCTCAACTATCATGTATTAATTTCCAAAACACTTAGCAATTCAGTCTTCGAGCAGATCTCTATATATTCTGAAGACACAGGCTTAAAAAAAAAAAAAAAAAAAAA
>VWZK01002982.1:0-11541 GCA_013396935.1 Baryphthengus martii
TCTATCTCTGCTTTAGCTTTTCTAACCTGGTTCCTGGCTTCTCGGACAAGTTCTTTGTACTCCTGTTCCTGTTCCTGCCTCCACTGCCTATAGACTTTCTTTTTGTGCCCAGGTAAGTCCTGGAGCCCCTTGTTCATGCTGGCCTCTTGGCATTTTTGCCCACCTTCTTCTTTCTTGGGATGCACTGTGCCTGNCCCACCTTCTTCTTTCTTGGGATGCACTGTGCCTGCGCTTGGAGGCGTTGGTCCTTGAATAGTGACCAGCTCTTTTGGGCACCCCTTCCCTCCAGGGTTTCATCCCATGATACCCTACCAAGCAGATCCCTGAAGAGGATGAAATCTGCTTTCCTGAAGTCTAGAGTTGTAAGCCTACTACGCATCCTCTTTGGTACCCTAACAATCTTAAACGCCAGCATTTTGTGATTGCTACTGCCAAGACCACCCTTGAGCTTCACGTCACTCACCAACCCCTCCTTGTTGGTGAGGACAAGGTCCAGGACAACACCTTTTCTTGTAGGTTGCTCTACCACTTGGAGGAGGAATTTGTCATCGACACGCTCCAGGAACCTCCTAGACTGCTGATGCCATGCTGTGTTGTCC
Organism: Baryphthengus martii; assembly: GCA_013396935.1. Lineage (NCBI taxonomy): Eukaryota > Metazoa > Chordata > Aves > Coraciiformes > Momotidae > Baryphthengus > Baryphthengus martii. The sequence goes on from VWZK01002982.1 coordinate 600, forward strand.
TTCCAACAGATATCAGGGTGGCTGAAATCCCGTATGAGGACCAGGGCTAGTGAATGAGAAGCTGCTCTTATCTATTTATAGGGGGCTTCACCCTCCAGGTCTTTCTGGTCAGGTGGCTTGTAGCAGACTCCCACTGTGATGTCTCCTTTCCCTGCTTTCCCTTTAATCCTCACCCATAAGCTCCCTGTCTGTTCTTCATCCCTTCACAGGTGCAGATCCATGGACTCCAGTTGGTCGTTGATGTAGAGGGCAACACCCCCTCCTCTTCTCCCTTGCCTGTCCTTCCTGAAGAGTCTATACCCATCCATCCCTACACTCCAGCTGTGAGAGCCATCCCACCTTGTTTTGGTGATACCAATGCTTTCATAGCCCTGTAGGCATGCATACGCCTGTAGCTCTTCTTGCTTGTTCCCCATGCTCCGTGGATTAGTATAAAGGCATTTAAGTTGGGCCCCTTTTGAGACTGGAGTTCTCTTGTCCTGTGTATTAGGTGCTCTCTTCCTAGCCTGTGGTCTAGCTCCAGGTCCAGGTTATCTATTGGTGTCATTTACCATCACATGGGGTGGGTTGTGGATCCCATCCCCCCACAATCCTAGTTTAAAGCCCTCCTCACTGGATTGGAAGGCTTGTGGCCGAAGATATCCTTCCCCTTCTCTGACAGGTGCACCCCATCAGGCCCCAGAAGAGCAGATTTCTCAAAGGAATTCCCGTGGTTTAAATAACCAAAGCCCTCTCCATAGCACCACTCCCTCATGTTCAGACATGAATATCCAGAATTGTATGAACTATTAGTGTATAGTAATGATGTACTAGTACACTAAATCCTCTTCATATTTAAAATAAAAAATTACATAGGAGCAAAAATCTGCTAACAGAATATGAATGAAAGAAGCATGTTAATTGCAATTAGAAAAATGCAGTCTTAAAACAGCTCTGGATGTAGGCACAGCAAGAAATGAGAGTACAAAACTTGTAACAGTCTCTTTCACAAGTGCTTAGTCTCAGGCCTTCTTTCAGAAATCCTTGTGGGAGAGACAAGGAACAAAGAGCCATTATTCGGGAGACAGGACAGTGTATTTCTACAATATTGCAATATTAGTACTCTGAAATAGTGTTTCTTAAACTCTAGTAATTGGTTAACTGATGATATGTGGAGCCCTTCATCATCTTACCCACGGTGAAATGGAGTTAAGCATACGACCATGAAAAGTAGCAAATGCTGAGCTTTAATCAGAAGTTCATTAATGTCAATAGAAATTTTTCAATTGACTTGGGGAAGTTTTGGATCAAAGTTGGGAGAAAAACGTCTCTTCCTCATGTGAAACAGTGTACAGACCTTTAAGAAGCTGTATAGCAAGAGGCTGTTACACTGAAAAACTGTAAAATGAAATGACAAGCTTACGAGGACCAGCAAAAGTTAATGATCTTGAAACCTGTCCAGGGCAGATCTGTTCAGTGTTCAGCTGTTTGAAAGCAGAGGATGCTCATAATTTCTTCAATCTAGCACTAATATGCATATGTTGAAAGCATAGGATTCAGGAGGTCTGTGTTATGTCATCTGGTGAAGCCGTAGGAGGGAAAATCACAACTGACCAGTCTACTGTCATCTGTGAAAACAGATTTTATAACAACGCTTGTCATCAAGTATGGTCTATGTCATATATAGGAGGATAACTTCTGTAGACTATTTTTTTTCAGGAAATGCACTCTGAGAAAGGGATGGCCTCAGACTTCTCTAATAAAATGTGAATGACTGTGTATCATTGTTGAACATGACACAGCAGCAAACTTCTAAGACATTGATACGGAAAATACTATCTGCTGAGAAAGACTGTTTGGAATTCATCCGCAAAGGATCTCAGCAAGTCTTACAGTAAATACTGTTCCAACCATATGAGATCAACCCTCATTTCTACCTTTTGATTAAAAAGCCTATGAGCTGTTGTTTTCTCTATTATTTCTCTTTAAAGCTTTTGACTGAAGGGACCAAATTCCCTGCAACTGGATCCTAATTCTCCACCACCAGCTTTGGGCAACCTATTCTATATTTATTGTTTATCTTCTGGAGGTGGTAAGTGCAGAGTGCAGCTACAACACAGAGGAGCACCTTGGCGTAGCAAGCCATGTTTTGTGCTTGGTGAACTGTGCTAACCTTCTGACACTTTTGTGTTTTTGCAGTTTCTTCAGGAGGTAGTCAGGACCCTGGCAAACTCCAGCTTGCTCACATTTTTCAGTGAGACACCTCTGATTTTTCTCCACCAACAAATGAAACATAATATTGGGCTAGGTGGACACCTGCCTAACCTAGTATGGCTGCTTTTACCTGCTGCAATACAAGGTGACCTTGTACTCTGGGTATGTACCAGTTTAAATTTCACCTAGAAGTTGACCTATAGCTTTATAGGAACAGCATCTTATGTGTAAAGGATCCTTAAATATATTTCATTGTCTCACTTTCAGACGAATTGTTGATTTAGTGGGAATTACTTAGTTCCAGGAGATAGAAAATGTGGTCATGCATAATACCTAAATGAAAAAAGAAAAAAGAAAACAACTATTTGCATTACATTTAAAATGGTTAATTTTAAACAACCAGAACCACAGTCATAAACTGCATTTCCCTGTTTTAACATTGATAAAATAATAAAATGATATGTGGAATTCATGATTTTGAGTGACGTCCTGCTTGTTATGTTCTGCAAACCCTGATTATATCAGTCATGCGATAATCAACAACCCTCTTTCTTCTGAAAGTCTATCATGATACTTAAAAGCACACATGCATGTGTTTGTTTTTTTTTTTCCCTGCTTCATACAATCGAGAAAAAAGGTACAGAGAAAGGCTGTAGTGCAAAATGCTTTGAGATAAAACCGAAGAAGAGAGGCACTAAGAGCCCTTCCTTAAAAACCTTGCGAGTTTATCCGCAAGTGGCAGAAGCAATCCTGGTTTATTTACCAATGCCACTAGGTGTCCCTGCCTACCTATGGCAGCAGCGACGCTCCCAGGTCTTGCTGGAAGATACAAACACACTTCATAAACCTGTCCAAAGAAAATACAGCACTACCAAACCAGGCAACTGTTCTTTGCAGCATCATCTGCCCAGCTGTGCATCACTTCATCGTAACGTCCATTACTTTTGCCTCACAGTCTTTCAGAGGTGCAGTACCTGCAAGCAAGGTCAGTACTAGTCAACTGCACTGTTTCCTGTTCATTAAATAAACCAGATATGTCCTTGGCAAATGTTTTTTGAAACTGCAGGCTTTCTGAGACCACACAGTTCTAAATCAAAAGCCAGGAAGTTTTCTGTGGTGTCCATCACACCAGGAGTATCAAATGGAATAACACAGTGTTTACTGAAAAGGGCACAGATGCTATTCTTTTAATACTGGCTGAGTAAGACAAATATATCAAAGGAATATATTTTTTCCTTCTCTGTTTTTCCCATTATCTTATTATAAAACAATTGAGACAAATATAATCCAATTTAAAAGCTCATTTTTGGGAAGGGACAAATTTTGCAGTATTACATATGCAGATTTAGGGATCTTTTAAGAAGCTGGAAAAGATTGCAGCATGTTACTTGTAAAGAGCTCATTTTCACATTCAGATAAATAAGATTTTTATTATTGTCATTAATAGGAGCGCTGCTCATCCAGTGTTACATTCTTTCCCCATTCTATGGGCCTCTCTATGTAATCACAGTCATTGAGTGGTCTGTCTTTCTTTTAGTGCTGAAAGAAACCTTGCTTTTTGAAGGTAGTGTTGCCAGTAGAATATTTTAGAAGATACCTCTATAACTTGCTTTTTATGAAATAGAACTTAAAAACCTAAATATTGTATTCATAGATTGTATTTGGTCTATTTTTGCCCTAGGAAAGAACTCTTTTTTTATTCTAGTGAAAAAGAAATAACTCACCAAACCTCCAAAAGGAAAAGAAAAAAGCCAAAACCAAAATGCCACAACCTCCAAACAGCAAAATCCACACCCTCCTCATGCCTAAACTTTGGCATTTTCACTGATGTCCAAAATGTCTAGGCACGATACTGCTTCACTGGAATTATAATCTGGCTATATCCTACTTCTGTGAGATGGGATTTCTACAAGCTGGAGTGCCTCACTCTGTGGTACATCACTATCTCTTTCTGAAAAGAAAGAGTATATTTTATAAGAATAATGATCTACACTGAAAGAGTTCTGCCAGAAAGATTGAGCAGCAGAAAAGCACTGCAGTATAATATAACAGAACTGTAGCTTTCCTTGCCACAAATGCACACACAAAAGGAACAAATGATAAAGAAAAAAAAATGTTTTGCTGAAAGTTTTCTTCTTACAGAGTATTTGAAAATATGCATATGTTATTTACAAAGCAAATGGTGTTCTTGAGGTTACTTTTTCAAAAACATTTCAGTGTAAGAGGTTTCTTCCCCCCTCCTTTTATGTGCCCATTTGGTTTTGGAGTTTCAAGCAGGCCTGAGAAGATGTTCTGTTAATTTAGTCTCATACATGATGATTCTTACTTATATACTGTACTTCATTCACTGGAGAAAGCTCCACATTTTCATTAGCAAAGTCCCATTTTTCATACTTAGTTTACTGTGGAAATTCTGAAAGAAATACGGTTTTCCAAGATTCAACAACTGACTCCTTCTAAAACATTAGAACATTTAAATCTGCAAGGCAGTTTAATACCACCTTTTCAAATAAAAAAACCCAATAGATTTTCACTCACTGCTCTTGTTGCCCTCTTGGTGCTCTTTAATACATGCATAATAGTGAAGCACAATTGAGATTAAGCACTTAATGAATGCTGTTAGGTTTTCAGTATTGACTTTATGCAACTGGCTGTCCTCAGGCAAAATAATCATACTGAAATATTTAAGAAATCACTATTATTTAAGGAAATTTTCACCCACTGTCAGAGAAAGTAAAAGAGCAATGGAGAACACATTATTTCAGGCTCATCTTCATTTGATGTTGGAAGGATTGGCTAATACACCAGAAGGCTGAGCTGTCATTCAGCAAGATCTGGACAGACTAGAGAGCTGGGCAAAGGTGAACCTAGTGAAGTTCAGCAAGGGCAAGTGTAGAGTCCTGCACCTGGGGAGGAATAACTCCTGGCACCAGTACAGGTTAGGGGCTGATCTGCTGGAAAGCCACTCTTTGGAGAACTACCTGGGAGTCCTGATGTTATGCATTGAACAGAAGTGTGCCCTTATGGCCAAGAGGGCCAATGGACTGCTGGGGTGCATAAAGAAGAGTGTGTCCAATAGGGTGAGGGAGGTTCTCCTTCTCTTCTACTCTTCCCTAGTGAGACCACATCTAGAGTATTGTGTCCAGTTCTGGGCTCCCCAGTCCAAGACAGGGAGATGCTAGAAAGAATCCAATGAAGGGCTACGAAGATGATTAAGGGACTAGATCATCTTTCTTATGAAGAAAGGATGGGGGACCTGGAGCTGTTTAATCTAGAGAAGAAAAGGCTGAGAAGGGATCTTGTTAATATTCGCAAATATCTGAAGGGTGGGTGTCAAGTGGAAGTGGGCAGTGTCTTTTCAGTGGTGCTCTGTGATAGGACGAGGAGCAATGATCACAAACTGGAACACAAGAAGTTTCACCTCAACATGAGGAAAAATTTCTTTACTGTGAAGGTGGCGGAGCCTGGAACAGGCTGCCCAGAGAGGTTCTGGAATCTCCTCCTCTAGAGACTTTCAAAACCTGCCTGGATCTGTTCCTGTGTGGCCTGCCCTATGTGATCCTACTCTGGCAGGGGCATTGGACTTGATGATCTCCAGAGGTCTCTTCCAACCCCCATTATTCTATGACTCTATGATTCCATGGTCTTGACCTTGATTTCTTTAAGTTGCCAGAACAAGGAAGCAGAAAAGATGTATTACCCATACAAAGAGATTATCTTCTTTCTGTATTGTAGACAGATGTTACTGGTTACCCCCAACCAAAACATACTTGTGCTTGTTACCACAACTTAAATAATCTTATTACTCAAACATTATTACCAGTTCTCTAACAATAGACTTTAAACCCCCCATACTATGAATCTTCATTCTTGCAAAGCGTTTCTTGTTGTTAATTTTTTTTCCTCTTTGAGATGTAACAGAAATCAACAGTATGCAAAACTGCATTATCTGCTTTGGTTGACGTTAGTTCTCTTAGAGCCCTGTTAGCCGGATTTTTGTGTTCCTGATGGACAACACAGCATGCTGTTGTGACTTTGTCCTTTGTTTAAATCACTACACCCATTGTATTATGATACGAACACAACCTGGTGCAACCTCCCCTACCCTGGCTGAAATTATCCTCTCAGTTCATTGTTGACATTTACACACTGCTAATCCTGAGACGTTTAGGAAGAATACATTAACTGCAATACTATCAAATGCAAGTAAAATTCAAGTCATAATGCTTAATAATAATACAAGACAATAAAAACCAGGATGAAATCTCAGTAGTGATGTGAGCATAAGGGTTAGCACAAGGTCTCATGCAATATCCACGTACCATGCAGCCTGAAATCAACACAATAAAAGGAGTATCTCTGTGTTTCAACTTTAACACTGCAAAGAAAACTGCTAGCTTCAATGCAGAGGAACTGATTTACAAACATCAGTCTCAGAAACAGAATTCCCAAGCATGCATGCATGCTTGCTTTCTTTTCCTTCCTCTCCTTCCTCTCCTTCCTTCCTTCCTTCTTTCTCTTTGCTGTGCCAGTCAAAACACACACACAATAAAACATGATTGACAGTCTCTCAGTGGTGCTGTGTTTCAAAGATCAGGAAGATTTTCGTGGTGTTCACTGGAGCAGAGAAGTGAGAAGGGACCAAGATACAGTAAAGGACAGGTCCCTGCCTGCAGGACACAATCCTCCTGCAAGAATGAAGCTGTATTCTAAGAAGAAACAGGACGCAACAGGAGAACAAAATAGCAAAGGGATGAAAAAAGAGAGAGGGAGGAATAAAATTAAAGCAAAAACATAGTAACACAGGAGAGGCTATGACTAAGAAATAGAGGAGCTGTGGGAAAAAGAAAGCTAGAGAGAAAGGAATGCCTTTCCTTCTAAAATTAAAAAAAGATTAGAAGACAAGGAAAGAAATGGAAGATGAAAGATACTGCACTTTTCTGGGTGCAACACTTAATTTATGACTCTCGGGCAAATTATTCCTGTTCTATACAACTCAATAATAAACTATGCAGACAATAGGATTTACCACTTTAACTAAATTAAAAAAAAAAAATAGGAAGAAGAACACTGATTAACAGCAGATTTTTTATGGCAAAATCTATAATTCAAACAGAGGGAAAGATATGTTCATCCTTGTCATTAAACAGGGAATCTTTACAGGTTGGGAAAAAAAAAAGGTGTCTTGTCATAGCAAGGCCACTGGCATGTCTGGAGAGATTTTAAGGCTCAGACTGGGTTTCAGGAAATACAGGCACGTACCTGGCCTCTGTCACTAATAATCCACTTGGGTCAGACTCATTCTCAGTTCTTGGTCTTGGGTCATTCTCTGTTCTTCAACACTGTCTTCCTCTCACTGCTTTGCTTATTTGTATAATTAATCCATAAGCCCTTTGGGAACTGACAGCCTCTTGCCATGAGAGCATGAACGGCTGAGAGCCTTTTAGCTCTCAGCTAAGTGTTAGCTGCTGCCTCTTCACAATCTCATAACTCACATAAAAGTTGCTCTTGACTTTCTCTCTCCTCAGCACGTTGTGCCATGTGCCTGAAGATGGACTGTATACTGGTACTGCAGTTCAACCTGTGTGCAGTACTGTCTGCAGTGGTGTCACCAACTGCACATACACAAATGGTATAGGTTTGCTAACCTGTGCTCTGTGTGCTGGCCAGCTCCACCCAGTGTCTCCTCCCTGGATGGTGCTGGGGGTCTTGACTGTACCTCTTCCTCATGTGGTGGGGGTAGACCAGAGCTGCTGCAGCCAGCAGAGTTAGGGAAGGCACTCTTAATTACAGAGCGGTGCGGAACAAGGAGGAGATGCACTTGCCTCTTGTGCTGCAAGCTTCCCCACAGCTGAGTTCCCATTCAAGGGGCCATGGTTACTGGTTAGGACTTTCAATAGGGGTTAAATAAGGAATGTGGAAAGAAAGATCCCTTTCCTGTCCTCAGCCACTTTAATTTCCAAGAAATCTTTCATTTCTTGTACTTATACAACGTCTTTGATGTTAGTACAGTGAAACGCAAGTATTGTTGCCATTTACAAAACACAACTTAAATCTCATGATTATGTCTGAACTGGAAGGTTGTAGTTTTCTTTCACTAAAGCCAGTGCTCTTCCTTTGGCTGCATGCTGTACTATAAGGGCATTTTTAATAACGAGAACCACATGTACTCAGATGTTTCTTATTTTTGTGCTTTTGATCCTATGAGGAGGTGAAAGCTACAGTATGGTTAGAATCATTCTTACAGGAAAAATAAGGAATGTAATATTTGTTTTTTGTTTCCATTGAAAATATTTCCTATTGTTTCTTCATATGTTGAAATTAGCGTATCAGAGTCAGGGTGGGAAGAGGTTCAAAAGAGTGAGAAACAAGCCCATGAAAGGGTCTTATCAATATCAGACACCGCAGTCAACCATACACAGTATTTCCTTATCATTCACTTTCTATTAAAACCACAGTGGTTGATACACTGAACCCAGCTCCTAATGCGTCTTTGCTGTGGACCACAAACTTGGTGGCTTCAGAATCCCTACAAGAAGCCTGTTTCTGTTGATAAGCAACTATCACTGGGATGAAAGGAGAGAAGATACAGTCTTGGTCTATAAGCCAGAAAGACCGTATCATTCAGCTCACTCAGTGTTATCATTATTTTAGCGTAGTTACTTCTAAGGAGTAAACACAGGGGAAGTTAGATTACTTGAACATATTTATCTAACATAATAAAGAGTCTGAATACAAATTAAGTACATCCACAAAGAAAGGAAACCGTTATCACATTTTTATGAGCTTTAATAGCACAATTTCTCTGGACTTCTGAAAGCAGAGACAAGCTCTAGATTTTAAAATGGAACAGGAGAAGTAATACTGAAATGGAAGGCTAACAAAAAGGATGCATAGGGAAAAAAGGATGTGAAAAATAATCTATGTATGTGCATCAAGAAAAATACATAAAATGAAAAAAATTTATACAGCTAATGATTAGAAAAGAACAGGAAGCTAGAAACCCCCAACAGAAACTGTTTCTCTATAGGTAACTTCAAAGATGAGGATTTTCTAAAAAGTTGTTCTACTGCCATAGCTCACTCCTCCTGCGTGAAAAAACATTCAATGTATTCAGTTTAGGCACCAACAGTCACCTCTAGCTATCTGGTGTGATAGGTTCTGCTAAAAAGAGTGATCAAGATACGCAAAATCCACATCTGTGGATATAGACTTGTAGGACTTCATTCCAGCCATCTTCCTCTCCGAGAGAGCCCTTTCAGTAACAATATTGTGTTTAATTCAGAAAACTGATTGTACATTTGATTGCACTTAATGATTTGGTCTAATCTAGCTAAGCACATCTTCCTGAGATGTACTGCCAGAAACTCTGTGGCTCAGGCAGCAGTTTTTTACAAGCAAGGTTAGGAGAATTGAACAACCACAGAAATACGTAAGATTATATGAGCAAGGTAAGACAGTATCCCAGCATCCAGTCTCACCATGGTATTAGCTTTACTAATCTGTTTCTATGTTACTTTCTTTATTTCCATTTATTTAGTTTTGCATTGACAGAATTGTAGAAATAAGCCCAGAGAAGGTGATAACTACGCTATATCAAGGAACACCCAATTCCTCAGATGGAGGCTATCATCTGTTTAGTAATTCTCCAAATGTGCGTCTTGACGTTTGCAAAATTTGTCGTTTTCAGTTTAGTTAAGCATCCTGAACATAATTTTGGGTGATCCCAAGATCGATCTTCTGTGCTATCAGAATCTTTCTTGTGCCATCTTCAAATTAGAGGAGACCATGCAGCTGTAATTAATTACCTAGCAGCTAACTGAGATACTATGTAGATGGTTTCTTATGAGAATCTGTATTTCTGCAGTGGACCCAAGCCCCAAAAATGAAAAATCAAGACTGTGCTTTGCTGCAATGTTTGAAATCCCAGATGCAGAGGCCCAGTCAATCGGGGAACCAAAGTCACCTTGCTAGTCCTACTAGCATCAACATATAGAATCAAGACGAAAGTGCCAAACTCGAACAGAAGATCTTCACAGAAGATGAGAGGGATGTACGAGTAATGGTTCCCTGCCATGAAGATGTCTCTGATCTCTCAGTGAACACCACCAATTATTCAAACTTTCTATGATAATATCACTTATAGTCTTACCAATTTTTACTCGGCATGACAAGATCTTACCATATGAATACTTTAATGCTTTCTTCTTGTCCCTTTTTTTACACTCTAATGTGCCTTTTCTGTACTCTGCAAATAAGAGATGTTGCTGGTATCCTGCTGAGACCTCAGGCTGCAGGTGTGAGGCTGCAAATATCTGCATACATCGATTACTCCTGTAAAGGAATGTATCCCCAGCTCATGTGAAATGATGAAAACCCATTGCACGCTACAGATCCATGCTGTTTATTCTAGCTAGGAAACCTGCTTCTTTGTCATTTACTATCACAATATAACAGATTAAACTAGTATGTTCTATTTTCTAAAGGAAATAATTTTATCTTGCAGGGATTCTAAATTCCAAAGAAAATACTACTCTATTACTATGTTTTAACTTCACAAAATAAAGTCTCATTCAATTTACAGGTGGTATCTTAGTGTCTTTGTAACCAATATGTTCATGTCAGCTATCAGATCCATGAATATTTTTATGTTTAATAGGTATAATTTCCATGAATCACTAATAGAATCAGTAGGAGGACATAATATATATGTGGAAAAAAAAAAAAAAAAAAAAAAGGGGGGGGCCCC
>VWZK01002982.1:12278-28347 GCA_013396935.1 Baryphthengus martii
ATAACTGGAGGTAATGGGCAACCTTTTCTCTCCTTCTAATACTCACAAGGTCTGAACCCACAGTGAACTCTTGGTTTTAATTATCCATACATTTCTAGTCTGTTTCCTACCACCCATAAAATTTCACCGCTAATATCTGAACCTTCCAATGAATTGCTGTGTATGTTATTTGAAAATCTTCAGCAATCCATTTGAGGAAGAAGGGTCTCTGTGGATACTTACTTTTCCTGGCAGGCATCATCTCTATTATGGCAAGGATGTGTATCGATCTGTAAGAATTTCCAAGAATCACATACAGAAAAATAAAATATTTTACCATTGCCATTCATATTAAAAGGGCAACACTACAAATTCACTGACCAGCTGTGATGTTGTGCATACAGTGGATCCAGCACATCCAGCACAAATAACTTTCATGTCAGCTGTGGCTATATCTTGCCTGCTTGTATCCAGGATCTGGCCTACAGCTGGCTCACATGAGAATCTCACTGCTATCTTCTCGGTCTGTAAATTTTGCAGCATTTTCAAGAAAATGATACATGGAAGCAATCAAGAAAGTGTTTTTCCAGTAGTATTGACTCAAGCTTTGTGCGTTGTTTTGAGGCATCTTTCTTGACACATTATCAAGAGCTCCATGTGGTGCCCATCTCTACTATGGCACAGCCAATAGTTGCCTTCCCTTCCCTGGTGCTTGATACAATGACAAGGTGCACACACCAACAGAAGAACATACATGCTCTTCACAAATGTCATTCTTTCCATCATGAGTTTCCTTGTGCCAAGCTTGCAGTTGTTAGTCAAAATACTTATATTCCCTTTTGAGTGCAGTGGGAAGGTAGTAGTTACTATTTTTCAGTTAGGTAGGTAGGTTAAAGACAGCTTCTGGGACCCTGTCTGCTCTGTTTTCCTGAGTATACCAAGGGTCAGTGAGCCATGGGCTTTGCCTTTATAGTGAAGTACGGCAAATCTGAAGCCCTCTTCTGTTGCAACGGGAGAGAAAAGATGCTACCTACATGAAACTTTACATGGCATAGACTGGTCAGCATCCACCAACTCCTCACCATGCAAAGACAATAATGAATCAACTAGAGGGAAGGAGAAACTCAAAAATGGGATTAACTGAGGGAATTTAGTTATTAAAAAAACAAACAAGCGAAACAACAAGTACTCAGCACTGGTAAAGTAAGTCCTCAGAATGCCCCTAACATGTTCTCAGAAAAGAAAGAAGCCCTTTGTCACTAACATTTATACTTCAAGTTAAGTCATAACCACCTCAGATATAGATACTGCACTTTGAGTAAGGCCAACGCAAAGCATGCTGATTGTGACATCTCAGGTAGCAGTGCCATGTTAGCAGAAAACCGGTGTATCTTGTAATTGCTTTACAAGGCAGAAGATCAGATGAATTAGCAGGTGGAATTCCACAGCAGGCTCAGCTCAGTAGCCATTTACAGTCATGTTGGCATCGCAACAAAACAACAGAAGGATCTTTTCCACTGATATCCCTGTTATTCCTGCATAGTTGTTCTTTTCATAACAGAAGCAGAGAAGTAAAACAAGATGTCTGAAGTAACTGCAATTGCCTTATCATGTAAAAGCTCATTTCACCACAGCTTTCTGGACTTGATCTTCCATTTTTTCCAAGACATATTAATGCAATAAAGCTAAATAGGATTCTTACAAGCTCCCTAGGCCAATCCATTACTGAAGTCTGTGGAGTTATGCCAAAAATGAATCTGGTGTCTGAATTCAGTAATAATGAATGATTTATTCAAGTTATTAAATAATGTATTGTAAATACACCACTTTTAAAAACAAATCACTTATAAGCAACCTGCTATTAAGAGATTCAGATTGCAAGGTTACCTGAGAGCTTCATATAAATGTGTTCCTGATTTGCAGGTATTTTAAAGAAGACTCATGGAATTAGGAATTCAGTTCAAGTACAGTTATCAGACTGCATTTAACAAATGAGCTGAGAATGAAAGGGGAGAAAATGGGCCACCCATAAGACAGCAATTCTGTACAAACAGAATTTTAAAGGGTAAGAAGTCAGTGGAGGAAGAGATAGGACACATCATGCAATTCATATTAGAAGGCTCATTTGTTCTTGTTATAAAGAAAATAAATCCACATTACATGAATGCAAGTTATTAGTTTATGGAAATAACAAAGGAACACAAGTATGAGCTTCAGTTAAGTGCTATACACTGCTAAAAAACTTGTGAGTGTCTGTCCTTGGTGTCTGGAAGGCTGGTGTGGTGGGTTGACTCTGGCTGGATGCTATGTGCAAACCAAAGCTACTCTACCACTGCTCTGCTCCTGGGCAGAATAATACAGCAAAAGGCTTGTGGATCAAGACAAGAACAGTGAGAGATCCCTCATCAATTACTATAATGGGCAAAACAGACTTGACTTGGGGATATTAATTTTTTTTTTCTACCAATCAAATCAGAGTAGGATAATGAGAAATAAAATCAAGTCTTAAAACATCTTCCTCCCACCCCTCCCTTCTTTCCAGGCTCAACTTTACTCCTGATTTTCTCTACTTCCTCCCCTCTGAGTGGCACAGAGGGATGGAGAATGGAAGTTGCAGTCACTTCATCACATGTTGTCTCTGATTCTCCTTTCTCTTCAGGAGGAGTACTCCTAACGCTCTTCCCCTGGTCCAGCATGGGGTCCCTCTCATAGGAGGCAATCCTCCATGAACTTCTCCAGCATGGGTTGTTCCCATGGACTACAATTCTTCATGAACTGCTTCAACGTGGGTCCTTTCCATGGGCTGGAATCCTTCAGGAATAGACTGCTCCAGCATGGGTTTTCCACAGGGTCACAAGCCCTGTCAGCAAATCTGCTTTAAAATGGTCTCTGCTCTCCACGGGTTCACATGTCCTGCCAGGAGCCTGCTCCAGTGTGGGTTTCTCAAGGGGTCATAGCCTCTTTCAGGCATCCACCCGATCTGGAATGGCGTCCTCCACAGGCCGCAGGTGGGTATGTGCTCCACTATGTATCTCCACAGGCTACAAGGTGACAGTGTGCCTCACCATGGTCTTCACTATGAACTGCAGGTGAATCCCTGAGCTGGTGCCTGGAGCACCTCCTCTCCCTTCTTCTTCAATGACCTTGGTATCTGCAAAATTGTTTCTCTCACATATTCTCATTCCTCTCTCTGGCTGCAGTTGCTGTTGTGTGATTTCTCCTCTCCCATCCTCCCACCTTAAGTATGTTATTACAGAGGCACTACCATTGCCACTGATGGGCTCGGCCTTGGTCAACAGTAGGTTGGTCTTGGAGCTGACTGGCATTGGTTCCATCAGACATGGGTGAAGCTTCTAGCAGCCTCTTACAGAACAGATAAAAGAAAAACTGTGATAAGAAATTCCTAGGTCTTTGAATTTTTCTCAAATGTGGAAAAGACCAGACACAAAGAGGCCAGTCTTCAGATGGTCAATTTTGTTGTACTATAGCTTGTAGATTTTGAAAAAAATGTTACTGATTTCTAACAGCCTTTTTTTTTCTTCCCAAAATTATTTTTTTTTTCCAAATGATATATGCAAACTAGAGCAGCACAATGAGTGCAGTTATGATAGAATACAACAGAAAAAAAAAAAAAAAAGAGATTGAATGACAAAGAGTGCAAGATTGGTTACCATCAATTTGGATAAAATTAGAATAACCTACAATTTCCACTTAAACACATGTAGAACTGAACCTCACAAAATGAAATAATCCTAGCAGTAATGCACAGTTAGCTGATCTTTTAAATTATGAGTTTACAAAAATATCTTTCAAATCTTATCTGCCAGATTTTTGCTGCAGCAATGTGTTACTTATAAAGTGGATGGCTGTAGGTAACTGGTTCTCTGAACACTGCCAAATAGGAGAGGATGAAGGCAGGGATTCTGGACTAGGTCACATGAAGAAAACCTTTGTTCTGAATGAAAAGAAATATATGAAGAAGTGTAGCTGGGTTTATCTGGGACAGGTCCTGAAACACCATACACAGTATATGTAAAAAGGAATAAGGCTGAAAGGAATGTTTCGTCTTCTAATAAGCAGATACTGAGATGCAGTCAGGAATCTCTATGAAAGCTTACAGAAGAAAGCAGAAAATTCTAGTAGATAAAGTTACCCTTGTAATAATTTTTTTTTTTTCTCTACTTTCTGTTGTTAGTCCTTGGATAACTACTCTAGTAAGTGAGGTGCCATTGAGGCATGCACATTTGGACAAAGAACTCTATTATGAGAAATGTAAAGCACAAAATGTCCTGTTTTGTATTGTTTTGTTTTCAGAAGATACATTGTTAGAGGGGTGGTCATCCTGTTTCAAATCCTTTAATCTTTCCTTTTCCTTTCTGCTGTTGTGACCTTTTGTGATACTTGCAGTGGAAGGAGGTGAGAAGTAATGAAAATCAAGTGAGAGGATGTTTTTTTTCACATCCTCAGTGCTCATTTTAAGGTACTGTTCTATCAAGTCTTATTGTCCCAGCTGTAGTTAAAATAATTACAGAGCAATTACAGTCTAATGAGAAAGAATGGTATGATCTACTCAAAATGAGTAAGAGAGGGAAAGTAGTATTCCTTAGGACTGACAAAATCACCTTATATGCATGCTACCATCCTAGAAAGACAACAAGAAATCTAATATATTTGGCAGCTAAAAATACCAGCCAGTGGTAAGCATTTTCTGTGCACAGGGAGACAGAGTTCCTGCCTCATAGGTCCATTCTTAAAATCCGATATCTTGGTGCAGAGAATCTGCGATACAACTAAGAAATGTTGTTTTCATTTCCATCTTACTGTTTTATAGTATTTAAATTCACAAAGCAGGCAGGGTGATTGATAAGATTTTCAAAGGTATTTCAGGACTTACATTTGCAAGGATAGGTTCAGCACTTAGAAGGTGATCTCATATTGATCAGAAGGAGAAAAGTGAAACAAGGAGGGTTGTCTGACTTTCAGGAAGTCTTCAGTTCCTAAGTGTCGAATGTTTTTCTAAAAACAAGATTATGGCTCATAAGTGATTAGATATACCTGCACACTGTCAGCTATAATACAGTACTGAGATACTTGATCTGGCTCTCACACAGATAGAAACACAGCTAAAACTAAGGACAGGCTTCTCAATGCTATATTGCAGCTCCTAGTGCAAATTAACCTTAGTCAGATAATGATTTTCACTGATTTTCAGCACTCGTTATTAGTGCAGCTGATGATCTGAATGACCACAGACACAAACTAGTGTCTTGTTATTCAACTTGTAAATCATGGTTGCTATCCCACTTTGCATAAACGAAGATTCTCATAGAGTGTATGGGAAATCTCATTTCTGAATGGACTCAATGACATTTTGCAGAAGTTTTGCTCTCTGTTTAGCATTTAGTTGAATTTCAAAATATAGTAAGCACAGCATTAAACCTCTGGATTTCTGGATGAAGCCCAGTCTATAGGAATGATAAAGAAATAAACCTTGTAAAGTCACAGTAATGTCATGCATTGTATGCATAAAACCTAGCCTTTCCTCCTCTCTCCTACTCTCCTGAAGGTTATTTATTCAGTTATACTTTGGATCATTAATCTCTTGAATACAAACTGGCATTGCATTCCTTTGTGGCTGCAATTTAACGCATCTCCTGGATATCCTGCAAAGCAGAAGCAAAACACAAGAAGTAATCTAGGGCTGTAGATACCTGAATCACTTGGTGTCAAAGGTGACTGTGGTGCATTCTCAGCATTCTTTTTCATTATTTTTAGAAATGGATCATGCAGACACCCCAATAATTAAATCATTTACTTACTTGGGGTTACAGCAATTGGTAATGATCAAGACATTGCACAATCAGCAGGCTTCACTCATTTATTCTGCTGCTTAACATCACCACTGTGAGAACATCATTGTTTATTATGGCTCACAGGCAGTAATCACTTTACATAACATGAGGATTTTTTCACTCAATTGCTTTCGTGCTTTAAGCTGATGAGAATAATCATCATGCAACAATTACTTGCACTTCTGCAGATGACACTCAACAATTCAGGTCACGAAATTTATTGTACATACATTTTTGTGGGGGTACAGTTTTCCTTTTATACTATTTAAATGTATTTACACTATTTAAGGGGTAAGAATAAAAATCTGAATCATTGTCCTCTTTTCCCCTGTGCTGAGAACTGTTATAATCAAAAGACTTAACAGTGTCTGGTAGCAGGACATTTTTCAGTTATCATATGAAATAATTCAGAAACTAAAGATATGGAAGAAGGATTGAGTAAACAACTGTGACCTCCTAGCATGGGCACAAATGAATTAGCTAAATCCACTGGGCACTGGCTTGGTTTGAGGATTACTTAGGAATAATTCAAGCTGTACCCACTTTAACTACTGGCAGGTGAAAATAATCCAGTCATCTTTTCAGCAAATAGGTATAATAAACACTACAATCTTCAATGCACTCACCATTTGGTCTGCTACTAGTAGCTGAGCACAAATACAGATCTCATCCCAAAAGGTTTGCACCTGATTCAGCATTAAAAATAATGCTAGATGAGCTTGTAATTGATACTATGAGCAATCTTTTTTCTCAATCAAAGGAGGCAAAGCATGCGTGAGGTTGAAAACTACTTTACCACAACAATGATGGTTTGAGAGTAAGAGGATCAAATTCAGAACTTAAGCATAAATTATCTTCACAAAGAGACAAATTTATGCAGACTTCTGTCCTGGAGAAGAGGATTTTGGACTGGGTTCTCTGAACAAATCAAATTAGCCAATTCACTCTAAGAAATCAAAATTGTAGGATAGATGAGAATTATGAAGGCAGATGTCTGGAAGAAGGCAGCAACGGATTTCACAGAGTAATAAAAAATGCTTCATAACTTAAGTATATTTTGTTGGTTTTGCTCCTTTCCCTACATTGCTCCCCACTGATGCAAAAAACAGAAGAGGTGTTACCATCTGCAGATTTTGGCAAAGCATATATAATTACAAGGCAAAGAGATTAAGGTATCATATTTCTAGGCAGTGCGATATCATGCAAGGAGATACAGAAATCACATTAGAAATCATGAAGTCAAAACTGATTATGTTGCTAAGCAGGAAGAAATGAAAGAATATGAAACTATAAGCATAGGTGCAGATTAGACAATATATGGACTTGAAAGCTGGAACTACTCTCTGTAGTGGCAATATTTTGAACATACTGGAGAACAGCATATGAGAAACTCAGCAGAAGATTGGTGTGCTAGTAACTCTGTGATGAAAGAAAAGCCCCTTTGGCAGAGGAGAATAAGGAAAGGATGTATTTAAGAGGGTGGAGGAGGAGAGAAGGGGAAAGAAGAAGTGCCCAGACTGGCTTGAATGTATGGGAACAGCTGAGGATAGAAAGGACAAAGAACCGTGTACCAAATTAGGTCTTTTCTGTAGCAACGGTGCTAAGACATTGATGACCAAGATAATTTGCTTACCGCAAAGGAATACATAGAAACAGAAAGTTTCCACAAAGTGACAACAATGCAACATAAATTATTTGTTTAAACTGCAGCAATGCATACTGAAAGCTTCATTTTATGAGGCTGGATATATGAGCAGTCTCTTTGTGCAAATGTGAACAAATGGATATTTGTATATAAAATCTTTTTGCATATACTCAGATAGTTATCCACTAGCCCATTACTGCTCAAGCTGGTCTCTAGTTCTAATACTTCCCGATCTTTTGCTGCCATATCTACCACAGCTCAGGCTTGTGCAAGTTCCCGTGCCAGTTAATTATAAATTAAAGATGCTATGAAGTGTTGAAAATCTGTTTTTTGCAATTTCTACTTTGTGTCTGGGTTCAAATTTTCCAAAGTCTCAAAGCTGAATAGGTCAAGTCAAAATTTTCTAGTTCTGCTACCTGTTCAGAGAGGAGAAATGCTCTACTGTTCAGAGAACAACATTTTGAACTGTGCTGAGTAGATAGGAGGTAAAGCATGACTGAGAGAAAGAGAAAGAAATCTGTAACCACAGGAAGGATACAAAGAGAAAATCCAGCAGCTCTATTCAGCTGTAGAGCAGTGGGTTTATGATATACACAAGCATGAAATTAACTTCTCTTGGTAAGTCTGACACTAACACTGACTGTATTCATGGCACCTGTTGGTTGATGACATCGTATTTATTCAGATTTCAGGTAGTTCAGTCATTCTGTAGAGGCATTCAGGACTTTCATCCCCTTTTCTGCCACATTTTTTAGGTTTGTTGAGTGGGAGAAATATATCCTGTCTTCTGTGATGCTAGTCTGCTACTGTTGCATAGGAAAGATAATGATCCATCCTTCACAGAAAATCTATTAAAAGATTATGTTAGCGATTCTATTCTTAAGCCATTTGGCAAAGCCATATTTTATTGTAATCCACCTGTGCCCAGCAGCCTCTTGTTCCTACAAAGCCAGTCATCCACAGAGAGGAAATAGAAAAGTACTAAAGCTCTGTTGGTGATCAAGGGTCAGAGAGCAGCGGGATACTGCTTCTGAGTATAGCAAACGCAAAAAAAAAAAAAAAAGAAAAGAAGAGTTTAACAGGGAACTTTAGAGAAAGCACAGAGGTGCTGCAAAGATGGAAGAATATTTAAACTGTGTTTTAACTAAAACACAGAAGTGGAGTGTCAAATTACTCAACATCTTACTCAGATATGGCAAAAAAACCCTGAAAGCAAACCCTTCTAAAAACCCTACACTGTAGGGTGAGTTTGGCAAAAGGCTTCTTTGACAGTACAGTGATCCCAGCACGTGCTCCATTAAAAGATGCACAATGATTTCTCCCTCTTCTCTACAACTTCTCAGCTGAAGATGGTGAAAACTCAAGCACCAGCACTGAAGGAATACTGAGAAGTAGTCAAAAGCTCCAGGAACACTGAATTATATTTATAATTTAGTTATGGAAATAACTATAGTATCATAATTTAGTAATGGAAAATGATATGCAGAATGTAAGAAGACCATCACCAAAATAACAGCACAAGTTTCTTTTTTAAACCAATGACATGTACCCACACATCAGTGCTCACTATTTTCATTGACCAAAAAAAACAACACTACCTCTCAAAAGACAAGCCTTTAGCTCTTCTAATAGTGGAATGTGAAATTATGTTTTAAGGAATTTGTGTCTTTTGATGAGTGACAAAAAAACCAAAACCCAATACAAGAGCACTTCTGAAAACAGGCAATGGTACTCTTCTCTGAAATTTTCAGAACATGGAACAGAATCAAAGAATCGCTTGGCTGGAAGAGACCTTTAAGATCAACAAGTCCAACCAACCATTAACCCAGCACTCCCAGGTCACCAGTGAAGCATGTCTGTAAGTGTCAAAGCTACACGTCTTTTAAATACTTCCAGGTATGCTGGCTTCACCACCTCCCTGAGCAGCCTATTCCAAGGCTTTACAACCCTTTTGATAAAGAAATTTTTCTAATGTCCAACCTAAATCTCCCCTGGTGCAATTTCAGGCCATTTCCTTGAGTCCTGTTGCTTGTCACTTGGGATAACAGACCCACGTCCACCTTGCTACAATCTTTCTCAGTAGCTGTAGCAGGTGATAACTTCTTCCTGAGTCTCCTTTTCTCCAGGCTCAGCAACCCCAGTTCCCTCAGCTGCTCCTCTTAATACTTGTTCTCTGGATCCTTCACCAGCCACATTGCTGTTCTTTAGACACATTCCAGCACCTCAATGTCCTTCTTGTAATGAGGGGCCTAAAACTGAACCCAGTATTCAAGGTGCGACCTCATCAGTACTGAGAACAGTGGAACAATCACTTCCATGGTCCTGCTGGACACACTATTTCTGATACAAGCCAGGATGCCGTTGGCCTTCTTGGCCACCTAGGCACACTGCTTGTTTACATTCAGCTGGCTGTCAACCAACAGCCCCAGGTGCTTTTCCACCAGGCATATTTCCAGGTACTCTTTCCCATGCCTTTAGCGTTGCCTGGGGTTGTTGTGACTCAACTGCAGGACCTGGCACTTGGTCTTTTTGAACTTAATCCCATTGCCCTGGGGGCCATCAATCCAGCCTGTCCAGATCCCTCTGTAGACCCTCCCTGTCTTCAAGCAGATTGACATATCTGCCCAGTAAGTCTGCAGACTTCCTGAGGGTACCCTTGATCCCCTCATCCAGATCATTCATAGATATTAAAAAGAACAAGCCACAATACTAAGGCCTGGGGAGCACCGCTTGTGACTGCCCACCAACTGGACTGGCATTGCAGCCAATTTTTTATCCAGTGAAGTGTATGTCCATCCAAGCCATGAGCAGACAGTTTCTCCAGGAGAATGCTGTGGGAAACAGAGTCAAAAGATTTACTAAAGTCCCGGTAGACTACATCCACAGCCTTTCCATCATTCAGTAAGCAGAACACCTTGTCATGGAAGGAGACCTTAGTAAATCAGGACCTGCCATTCATAAACGCATGTTGACTGGTTTTGATCCGCTGGTTTTCCTGTGTGTGTCATGTGATGATACTCAAGATGATCTGCTCCATAACCTAACTTAGCTGATACAGCTCAGACCACAGTTATCATTGGAACTGGGCAGGGCATTAACAACGGAGCATTTTCTGAATTAGTTGAATCTCTTTTCAGGTTCAGTTTCTGTCAGACAAGTGTCAAATCCAGATTAACCTCAGATTTAGTATAGGTAATTTAAAAATCCCATTAATTTTAGTTTCATTACATATTCTAGTAATCATGTAGCTTTACTTGCAGGTTGATAATAAGCAGGTAATGTATAGATTTGGGAGACTGTGTCAAATGCTTTCAGCATGGATCCTTCCAATAAAATTCTTGCTGCTCTCTCATTTTTATGTGTTTTATACTCTTAGGTGTACATGCTTTCCTTTCCAAAAACTAAAACAGATGGTGTGTAAAATATATTTATTTTATCTTCACTTTACAGGCCTTAGAATTGACACCAAGGTAAGATAAATGCTTCCTTCAAGGTCCTGAAGGAAGCTTACCTTTGAGCCAAGAAATCTGTATTTTTGAAGTTTCAGCACAAAGTGCTAATCACCAAGAACTCTTTTTTTTTTTCTTTTTCTTTTTTTAAAGTCATTAGTCAAGTGGTGTTCTGCTCTTACAATTAGTAGTTCTTTTGTTTTCTAGAGAAAAGGCATATTAAACAGCCCAAATTTGAAAAAAAGAAATTGACTCCTGTAAGCCTAGAACTCTTGTTTTGCTTTGCTTCAATTAAAACAAACGAACTAACTAGAACACAAAAGCACTTGGTTGGTGAACTTGTCCTGAGAGGCTTTGTATTTCTATTTTGATTTGCATTTCAGAGAGATTTACGTAGCTGGACTGAAGGAGCTTTATGTGACCTGGCATTTGAATGCAAAACCCAAAGTGTTTCTTAAAATTTGATCCAAGAAATATTCTGAAGTGACATAAACTCAATTAGTCATAAGGCAAGCATTTTCTTAGCTCATAAATGAGCCAACTGGGAAATGCGAAGTGCTTTCTCCTTTTGTTTATTTATTTTTCTACCTATTATTTATTTATTTATTTACTTGGGCAGTCCTTGCAAAGCTTTTAACCCATTTCAGACTCAGTTTTGAGACTTACCGTGTTCAGTCATGATAAGACTGCAATGCAGATGGAAACGGGACTTCTGACCACTGTCTGATAGAGAGCACATATGCATTTTGCATTGATTGCAGAGTATAGTAATTTCCTTTTAGTCACTGTAGACTATAGCAATGTTTTATTGTCAGTTGTTCAGAGCATACACAATAGTGTGCTTATGCATTACAACAGTGTACAGCTAAAAAAAATCTCAACCCTTTTTTACTGACTGTTGTTTGTATCTACTTATTAGTGCTTTTTACAATTATGGAGAATTATCCATATAATTTGTAAGCTTGGTGAAGAAGTATTTGTATTTTTACTTTAACAGATCTTTGTATGTTTTGAACTTTTAAATGCCTTATAATTTTATATGTGTGTGAGCTGCAATTGCAAAAGGCATGGCTATTTTAAAGCATACCATAATATTTGCTCTTTGTGACCTTCCCTGCAAATTGTCCTTAGTCCCTCAGCAGTCAAGCAAGCACCGCCAAGTATGTATCTTAGACAGAGCAAAGGAGTCTACGCTAAATTTCCATACAACAATAAGCAGTATTGTGGACAGACTGGATTGAAATTTGATCAGATTTTGAGCTTTTTTGGCTGATTAAAATAACTCACTGACTCTTTTCAAAGCATCACAGAAACTCCCCCCAAAAGCACCTAACAGTAAACAAGGACAAACTACCCACAAGAGAACTGAGAACTAGTCTGATATCTACTACTTTCCACAGTTTATCAGGTCACAATTTTGCAGGGCTTCATCATCTATCTCCTGTCAAATGTGAGAAACAAACCATTAATTCTAGTAACACAGGCATACTGTACTGGTGTTTTAAGCATCTCCTAAAGATACTGCTTTTACTACTAGGCTTTTATTCAGCTGCTATTTACAAAAAGACAAAGAGGAGAAATGTCCCATTTCTTAGTAAGAAATTATTACTTTTAAGAACAGAGTTCGCTTTACAAGGTTTCAAGGCCTTTTTTAATTATTATTCTTTGTGCTAAACGAGCACAAAATAGTATGTACTATGTAGATATTGTGAGAAGTTTTTAAGATTAATTTTTTCCCTTCGGTTGTGGCATTTTCAAATATCCTAAGCTAACTATTACCTCCTTGAAACTTCACTAGAATGCTTTCTTAATTATGTGCTTAATTATTATTTTTTTTTCTATTATCGAAGCAGATTGATTCTTTAAAAGTTAGCTGGTTTTCTCTAAATGCGTAACTGGCTAGTCTGTAGCTTCAATAGCCATGTTTAATTATTTTGTATAGAAAATGTGAGGTAGTGGTCTGTAGACAAGAGACAGTATAGAAAAGCCTTCCCAGATAAAAGTTGTATTCTTCTCATGGCTTAAAGCATTTTTGTTAATCTAGTTGTCTGACAAAATTTCATAATTTCATTCAATCATTAATAACAAGGATTCATCTTTTATTTTTTCCAGGCGGTATTTGATATATTAAATAAAACAACCTTTTAAGAGTTGAAAAAAACCCACTACCACATTATCATGTGATGGACATTTTTAATTTTTATAACAAGGTTTTTAGCAACTGCTTCAGTAAGATTCACATCCTACTCAGAGCAAAATTATTTCAGAAAAGTAAGGTTCTGTCAGAGCTGTGGAAATGTACTTCCTTATGTTCTGTTTTTTGTATCAAGTCCTGAGAGAAATGAAGCCTAGAATTCACATATAATGAAATAAACATCTACATATATATTCAAATTATGCTTGTTTTCAGAGGATCGTGCTTCGTTTAGTACAGCTTCATTTTCACAGAAGCCAATTATCAAACAAAACTCTAACCTCTTTAATGGTTATTTCTTCAGTTTTACAAATTCCTTCTTTTTGTGTTAATCTGAAAAGTATAGAATACTTCAGATGAACTCTTGACATATTGCCTGATCTTATATTTGGAAAAACCACTTTCCTTGTGAAGTTTGGAAGTGGGGATACATGCAATAATATATAAGCATATGTATTCATATATATACTACCTGTAGAGCCTCAGGAGAATCTCAACATCAATTGACCTACAACAATCTAAGCATGTCACTTACTTATTCCATGCATCTCTTATCCAGGTTGGAAGCAGAGGTCCTACAAGCAAGTTGCTAAAGTGCTTAGAAAGGCAGGAGGTAGAAAAAGCTAGCAAATATCAACTATTAATTTTTAAAAGAAAAATTTCAAGAAATTTCTTAAGGTTTTCTTAAGTAATTACCTGATTTTTACTTTTTTTTTTGATATTATATTGAAGTAGTTACCCAAAAATTGCCCAGCTGTGAAAAGGCAAAGGACGCATCCAGGGAAGACGTGAGAGAGTTTATAAAAAGGTAAAGGCAATATTTGCTAATATCACAGGTAATAGTAAGAACTGGTTGTAATGCACGTGCTCAGAAGGTACCAGACTGAACAAAATATCAGCATTTATTTTCAGATAGCTAAATAAGATTTACCAGAAAGCTACACTTTATGTTCTCTTACTGTGCCTCCTTCTCTCATATAAAATGTACAAGCTCAGCATTTTTGTCTCCAGAAGGAAAAAAAAAAAGTTACATCTGGTGTTTGGTAAATTGAAAAGATAAGCCCGTGACACAGTTAGGAAGGTTGACTCTGAAACGTACACAAATTAATTTGCTTGGGAATAAATGAGTGTCTCCATCAACTGTCCTGCCTCTCTGCTGAGAAAGACATATATGGAAGTTGAGACCTGGAGAAGAAACACATGTATTGCCGCTTTCTACCATCTTGCTCTTGCTTCTACTGTTGTGCTTACTAAAACGCATGTGTTCCTCAGGAACTATTATTATATTTGCACTGTTGTCCTCCTGTGCTCTACCTACACCTCCTCTCATAGTCTTCACTACCACAGTGATAGTGTCCTTTGATACCACAGCATACTCTCTGCATTTACCACATCTGTATGTGGCAGGAAAGAACAGCTCTAATAATTTTTCTCTCTCCTTCTCCTAAAACGTATGAGTAATCACATGGTCAACTACTTTGAATATGATTGTGAAAATGGTTTTAATTAAAGACATATCATTGCTCATCACTCCAGTAATTACAGGTTAGTTCATTAAATGGCTCAGAAGCACAGAGTTTAAAAAACAACAAAAAAAAAATCATGTGTTTTTATGTGTGTCTTCAAGGGTGTGTATGAAATCAGGTACTGACTGGTAAAGATATGCACTGCAGTAGTATGCACATGCGTGCAGAGTTTTGTGTTTAATAGAAATATTTACTGAACTCTGAATAACTTTTATGTTAATTACCAAATAACAACGGTAGGAAAAGTCATGTCTTCCCAATGTCTGTTAAGAAGTAGAGTATTAAAAGTATAATTTAAAGGGAGTTTGTGAAACATACCAGAAAATATAAAAGGCGGCGGGGGATAAGCTTAGCTTTTTACTCAGTGGTGTTGGTGGGAAAAAAACGGATGTCCCAGAAAAATTGCAATGACCAATCAGCACTAGTTATTATTTCATTTCCTTTTGAAGTTATCTTATTCTGCTAGGCTTCAGAGACCTGCATGACCAGTTAAATGCTGTCTTCAAAAATCTCATTTTTATATCAGAAAATAGGCAAGTTTTAATTTCTAGTGATGCACAGCTTTGGAGGTTGCAAATTTTCGAACTTATTTTTCGTAGACCTCTCCTCTAAAAAAAGGCAGATGCACTTTTTTTTTTTTTTTTTAAACTTTTATTTACATGTTTTTCCACCTCCAGATCATTTTAAATTTACTATAAAGTTTGGAAAGACAAAAACAGATCAAAATGATAAACCCAGTTGAAATGATACTGGAGGAATGTAGAAACAATTTGCTGATCATTAGGAAAGATCTTCATAAAGAGCCAATAATAACACTGGAAATCCAAAGGGCGGCATGGTATATCACTGTTGAACTTTGAACTGGAGTCAGTTTTACCAAACTGACATAGCTCCAGCAGACAGGATCTAATCTCATCAAAACCAATCCACCCACCCACTTTGCAGTCTGCAAAATCCCTTTGAGGAGCCACGTGATGCTGCTGTTCTTCCAGGACGTTTTTTCCCATAGCTGAAAGGACTCTGGGTCAGAGCCTTAACCTCTACATACCAGACTCCTATCATATAGCTACTTCTGCTACAGAATGCAGTTCATAACTTGGTCTCTCTTTGTGACTATGCAACTATTTAACCCTCTACTAAAAGCAAAATTGCACGCCCAACAGGATTAATATTACTACTACTACTATATGCTTATTGATCCTATGAGACCACTTCCTTTATTATTCACCGTCAGTGTACTCTTTTTCTGGGAATCAATGTTGAGAGATTACTGCTACAACTGAGTGAAATTCAGTACAAATCAACTATGAGAGATAACTGTGGCCAGATAGGTCCAGGGTGACTGCAAGTAGGACTCACTTTTGGTTAACTGAACTCTAGAATGAAGTGAAATGTGAAGTCTTATGAGGAGAGGCTAAGGGAAC
>VWZK01002983.1:0-21235 GCA_013396935.1 Baryphthengus martii
CTGTCTGTGGCAGGAGTGTGGGTGTCACAGAGGTACCCACACAACAAACGACAACCGCTATCCAAACCCGGGGTTTATTGCAAGCAGGGCTGCCAGTGCTCCTTTGGACTCAACACAGGTTGGGATGTCTGTCGGGAAGTAACTACTGCACAACCAATTCCTAACTTCAAGGAATGACAAACCAAAATGGGCAGACCCTCACTCATAACAGGGGAAACCTCCCACTCCAGGATGCCCGAGATACCACTCACCCAAAAGGTGGGGGGGGCAAAGCTCACTCCATCCACGGAGACTCCCTTAATCCAGGGAAGTGTCCTTGGATGGCATGTCCAAGGGGAGGGTCCAACTGCCAGGCCCGCTGCTCTGCGAAGGACCAACTCCCCGGCTCTCAGGCAGGACCCCATTTGTACCCCAGTCGAGGGTGCTCTGCGGTCATTCTCATGGCTGAGGGACGAGCCCGGACAGAACACGGAAGGGCCCGAACCCCGACCTTGTTTCCTTAGGGCTCCAGCCCCTGAGACGCCAGTTCAGCGCCGTGAGGTGCAGCTGACCGGCCGAGGCCTCCAGCTGCTCCGGCTGAGGCGCCAAACGAACAGCTCAGCACAGCCCGAGTCTGTCACTTCACAGGCAGTGTTTTCTGATGTGTTATGTTTTTAGCACTTCCTTTGGAAGTCCCAGGCTTCTCCGGGGGTTTCTGGCACACTTAGTTTGCAATTCCACATTCTGCTTCGATTTTCTTTAGTTTATGAAACTAAATTCTCCAAGATTATGAAACTAGGACTAGTGGATGGGGGCTGCTTTTGTTTACTGCTGGCTTTTCAGGAACCATTTGATTTAAAATTTTCTGAGATAAATCACATCTGTAGGAAGAGCCTCATGAGCAGCTCACATGAACAGAAAACCATGGATTGAAGGAATTTGCTCGCATCGTCATATCGCTGTCAAAAGATTCTCGCTCTAAGAAGACCCTTTTTTTACCCCAAGAATACATAGTCACGTGGCCTGTCGCACCTGGCTCTTTACTGCCTCTTTTTTAGCATCATTTCTGTAGAAGCCGCTTTTTGTTTTCTGTGCTGCCACACGCAGCTTTCTCCTGGCAAAGTGGCCTCAGCGATCAGCAGAGCTCTTCTTTCCCGTGCGGTTGCCGCTGGAAGGGTGGCAGCCGGGGTGCTGGGGTGCGCCCAGCCTCCCGGATCCATCCTCGGGCACGTGTGCCAGCAGCCAGCGGCTCTGAGGGCTGTGGCGTCAGCGCTGGGGAGTCGAGGGGAGGAGGGAGCAGACCGCAGCCCACGGTACATTAACCAGGAAAGTTTGGAAATGTAAAACTCAATGGGCTGTCAGAACGATGTTCCTCCGATGCGCCGCGTGGACCAGCATTTTGTCAGTGTAAGTACAAATGCCAAAACTGGCGAAATCTTCAAACGAGCTGTGTACATTTTTTAGTGACTGATGTAAGGAAGGGGAGGCAAAAGAGGAGGTCAATTCATTCTCCTTAAAAAAAAAAGAAAAAATCCCTAATAAATACGTATACTGGAAAGCTGGGTGGCCACCCCCTGCAGCTCTGCTCCAAGGGCCAGCTTTTTTCTTCAGTGAAGTGAGAATAAGTCTCTGCTCACACCCAGTGGACAACATTCCCCGTTGACACTGCCCTCGCTCAGACCTTTCTGGCAGATGCTGCCCTCACGGGCCCTGACAACAGTCTCATGAATTTTAACAGGAGAAAAAGGGAATCGCTTGTGCAATCGTATTAGAGTTTAATTAGTCGTGTACGGATTTTAACTTCGTGACCATTTCCGTTTACTAAGGCGGTTGTTGTCTGTAGCTGTTCAAGGCAGTTTGTTGTTTTTTTCGCTCTTACTGGAGCAGCCCCGAGGGTCTCGGTTAGGCCAGAATTTCCTTATTTTGGACATTGCACAAACACAAAGCCACTTTTTCTATTAGCTTAACTTTCAAGACAGGGCAAAAGGTTCATTCACCAATCTCTAGTTGTAGAGATATTTGTTGTGTGTTTGATATCGGCTGTAAACAGATATTTGTTGCTGCTATGAAAAGTCCAAGTGCACAGCAGAGCAGTGACCAGTGGAGTTCCCGTGGCCACGTGACATCCCTGTCCGTGGGAGGAGAGGTTGAGGTGACACTCACCGCGTGAGCCTGTGCTGCAAGCTACTCCTTACAAATCTGCAGTAATTTCTCACGTGGTAACCACGCTGTAGTTCAAACCACGCTCAGTGCTGGGAGACCCCCCTGCTATAGGTTGGTGTAGCTCAGGCCCAAAGCTAGAATGCCAACCGGCTGAGAATCCACCTCTTTGTTTACAGCACCCTGGAGAATTCAGCAAACTGCTCTTCACAGCCGAGACCACCACCTCTGACTGGGTGCAGGTGGAGGTGTTCTGGTGGACTCCCTAAGCCATTTGTTAACCGGTCTGATCTAAACTTTTTAAAGCATCCTGTCTTGTTTGGATTAAGGCATGTAAGGGAGCTCTCAGATGAGCAGCTCAGCTGGCAAATGAGGGATAGAAAAGCTCCAACTGTGTGACGTGCAGCTGCAGACAAGATCCTGGGTAGTAACTCTCCCCCAGCTCAGTTATTTGATCTGTCTGCAAATTCAGATGCTGCCTTGGTTTCCATATCAGGCCACCAGACAGTGCAGTCAGTTACTGAGCATGAGGGATGCGCCATCCTCCCCAAGAAAACTCATCTCAAACACAAACCCTCATTTAAAATCAATATTTAGTGTAGGCCAGGAATTAAACCCACTATCACCTACTTCTTTAGGTTTGACTCCAGGATGAGGTTCCTCTACCTGCAGACATGGCAAGGAGAACAGAGGTGGGAATCATCCCATCTCCTGGAAGGTTGCAGGAAAAGGAAAAGAGGATCCTTCACAGGGGAGATGCTCAGCATCTATGGAAAACACATCCCACCAGCTCCAGCTTCCAGTTCTGTTCAAAAATAACTGCTTTAGAAACTGTAATAGGAATTCTGCTAAAGGAAACAGCAGGTGTAACACGGCTGCTTGACTAATGTTAGTCTCCTCCAGCTAAAATCATTTTTAAGTGGTCTTATTGATTAGATAACAGCTAAAACACTTCTGTCAGCACCAAAGCCTCATGCAATCACTCTATCCATTCCCTCTCGGAAAAATAAAACATGAAGAGGTTCAGTATCATCCAAAGATGTCTTAATTTTTAAGATTTGCTGTGTTTATGTGGAAGCAGAGGAACAGAAGCAAGAATCCTTACCAGAAATTGTCAACAAATCTCTGATAAATAAATGAGGAGTGTGCTGCTCTTCCATCAAACAAGCAACAAAAACTCATTAAATATTAACGCAGGCTAAGAACATGACTGATTTTTAGAATAATTTGCACCGCCTCCCTTCTGTCACATGCCAGGTATACCTGATGAGGCCATGATTTTAGCCTATTAAATTTACTTTATTGCTGAACATTAAGCACGATTGCCTTGGGACAGAGCGATTGTGGACAAGGAAACGTTATGTGGTCATGAAAACAGTTAACAGGCTAAAGAAATTCTGTCTAGAATTGAAAGACATCAAGTTAGGCTCCTTTTTACAGTCCAAGATGATTTGGTTTTGGAGCAGAATTCTGCTTAATAGCGAGAGCGTGTTGGAAATAATTTATTCAGATTCCACTTGGTATTTTTTTCAGAAGCAAAGCTGCTGGGCCATGCTCTGGAGACACCCAAGGCAGGCAGGTTAAACTGTTCCTGTCCTCAGCCACCAAGGTAGGGGTGGTCTTCTTGCCTTGCCATCGCTCCAATTGTTTTGCCAGTACATTGCCGGAGATTGTAGGGCTGTTCATGAATCCTCGGGGAAGCGCAGTCCAGCACAGCTGCATCTTTCAGCCTGTTGTGGGGCTTTCCCATTCAAAAGCAAAAAGCTTCTGACTTGGGTCTTCCAGCGGAATACAAAAGAAAGCGTCTTTTAAGTCCAATACTGATGAGACCACCACCTACTGAAACCATCACAACTGCTGCTCCACGGGCACGTGACAGTTTTTTCTTGAGAATCCTGTGGTGGGAAGGTGCTTCCCAGTAGACGCTGCTGGTTTGCAATGCACATAGTAGGAACTGAAGGGGAAGTAGCCACAAGTAACAATAAGCAGTTGCCCCCATGATACGACTCTGTTTCAAAGCAAAGCTGCTTTGTTTTTCCTAATATCCAACCTAAACCTCCCCCAACACAACTTGAGGCCATCTTCTCTTGTCCTGTCGCTTGTTCG
Source organism: Baryphthengus martii (assembly GCA_013396935.1). Lineage (NCBI taxonomy): Eukaryota > Metazoa > Chordata > Aves > Coraciiformes > Momotidae > Baryphthengus > Baryphthengus martii. The sequence continues at coordinate 4,246 of VWZK01002983.1, forward strand.
TTGGGAGAAGAGCCCGACGCCCCCTGGCTCCAACCTCCTGTCAGGGAGTTGTGGAGAGCCAGAAGGTCTCCCCTCAGCCTCCTTTTCTCAGACACTCCTCACCAAACTCCTGCTCTAGACCCTTCCCTAGCTCCATTACCCTTCTCTGCCCACGCTCCAGCCCCTAAAGGTCCTTCTGGGAGTGAGGGGCCCAAAACTGACCCCAGGATTTGGGGAGTATCCTCACCAATGCTGAATTGTGGTCTGTCTTGTTTGACTTCTTGATTTGCCTGCGTGCCAGAGGGCTGGCAAAGAGACTGAAAAATCCCATTCACTCCTTCTGTCAATGAGTCCCATAAGAGCTCCATTGGCCATGGAAGGACGGAAAGCACAATGCTAATGCCCCAGGGAGAAGTGCCGCTGCGTTTCCCTGATGAGGTTCTCAACACCTTTCCTAGTCTGGCTGCAAGAATTTTGGTCTAGCCTTTAAAAAGAGAATAAAGAAGTGATTTGTTTTCCTTCTCCCAGGGCTGAGCACATCCCCCAGGCAGCTTGATGTAAACCATAATTATTCAAGAGTGAAGAATGTCATCATTTGTGATTAAAAATGAAAGCCAGTTTGATACAGAAGAATGGGTATTAGATCACTTTGTACTTCTTCCTAATTATTACATCAGGATGAGTGATTTTATTTTTAAAAAGTGAAAACTACAAAGATTTTCTTATGCAAATATTTTATAACACTTTAGAAATTAATTAGAATGAAAAAAGTGTGAATAAATTATTGCAGATGACATACTTTTATTTTTAAGATGCATTCAGGATTTAAAAAATGTTTTTTTCTCTTGAAGAAGCAGAGTAAAACATGCTCTTGGTCTACATGAACTCATTGCAAGGTTAAAAGCGACTTCAGGTACAAAGGAACCCTCTGATTGCCAAACCCACTGGTGTGACACCGCCTGGGACAAAGCTTTGCCTCCTTTGAAAGGTGCGTGGGGAGAAAAGATGGTGCTCTGAGAAGAATGAACTTCAGGATGGACCACTCAAGCATCAGATCGAGTGATAAATGTTTTTATTTACAGCTTATAAAGAAATTAAAGCCCATCACCAACAAAAGGCAGCCTGTTCTTGCACAACCTCTGTGGCTCTAACGGGCACAGCCTCTGGGACCAGCAGCCCAGCAGAGCCTCCCACCACAATCACCACCACAGAGGTGACAGACCGTGGTCTTCCAGTGTTCCAGTCACAAGCTCTGTCACCGTGCTGGGCGGTTCCACGGCAGCCGGTTTCGGTCAGGGGCACTTGGAGAGCGCTGAGCGCACACGCAGTCGGCTTGGCAACGCTCGGTGCAAGAGTAATTTTTATCTCTCTCAGACTGTGAACAGGTGTTGGGGGCAAAAAAGTGGTCAGATGGTCTTCAGGTGGGATGGGAGGGTGGACTTCAGATGCGATGGAGCAGTGGGATTTTCCTCTCCACCTAGAAATGAGGAGCATTATGAAACTGTTAATTAAAAAGTGAACTTTCAATTTCAAGCACTGTCTAATAGAGTGTGGTGTCCCCTGGGGGCACAAAGAACAGAGGCTAAAGTTAAAATGGAGTTACAGACTGGAGGGAAAGAAGCAGGGCTTACTTTAGAAAGCTGTGGCAATGTTTCTCGTGACAAAGCTGAAACTTGGAAATTTTTGCCTGTGCTAAATAATCTGTCTGAGGGTAGAGCAAGGAGCAGCAATTCAAATGGGCCTTCGTCCAAAAATTATCCCAGTCAGGGTAAGAGTCTTTTCTCTGCTAAATGAAAAAGATCCATTGTGTGGGCAGGTGACAACAGTTAAATACAAACACGGGGGAGCATCATCTCTTAAAAAGCCACTTGAAAAACAAGCAAGCAGTGGTGTAGGAGGAATATCTGCTCAAGGATTCTCCTGTCTAGTGATAACACTGAGGAAATGTTACTCATTCATATAAACAATCTCGTACCCAGGGACCATATGCAAGCTATACTGTGTTAGGGGTTTCCTTAGGTCGAATTAAATCAAAGAATTATAGAATGTTAGGAGTTGGAAGGGACTTCTGGAGATCGTTGGGTCCAAACCCCTGCCAGAGCAGGATCACCCAGGGCAGGCCAGACAGGAACAGATCCAGGTGGGGCTGGAAAGTCTCTAGAGAAGAAGATTCCACCGCCTCTCTGGGCAGCCTGTTCCAGGCTCCGTTGCCCTCACAGGAATGAAATGTTTCCTCATGTGGAGGTGGAACTTCCTGGGTTCCAGTCTGTGCCCATTGCCCCTTGTCCTATCCCAGGGCACCACTGAAAAGAGACTGGCTCCTACTTGACACTCACACTTCAGAGATTCGTGACCATTAATAAGATCCCCTCTCAGCCTTCTCTTCTCCAGACTGAACAGCCCCGGGCTCTCAGCCTTTCCTCATAGGAGAGATGTTCCAGTCCGTTCATCATCCTCATGGCCTCCCTTGGACTCTCTCTAGCATTTCCCTGTCCCTCTTGGACTGGGGAGCCCAGAACTGGACACAGTACTCCTAGTCTGCTAAGGAATCTTGAATTAGGTCAGTAAGGTTGCAATTACACTAACAGTACATTCCTGACTTTATATACAAGATATGTGTCCTATTTACCCAAAACCAAGATGTAGAGTGCAACAGTTCCACCACTTCCCTCTCACCACTGCAAAATTGCAAACCAAGGCCAGTGCTTCACAGGCATTGACTTCCCTGAGAATTGCGTTGTGCTTTGTAACTCCCTTCTCAGTTCACACTAAAGCACGATCACCACAACACATCATCGCCTGAAGGACACAGATGAAAAATTCCTTTCCTCAAGCTGCAGTGAGCAGACAAAAGACCAAGATATTCCTTTCCATGCTCACCCTTCCTGATGAAAAATGCTTGGATTTTATTATTTCAATATGCATTATGGGTCACAATAGGATTAACACGCAGAATGAATTTTGGCGGTTGAGTGGTAGGAATCTAAGGAAAGTGTAGATCTTTCCACATCACAGTCCTCTCCAGATGCTGAGTGAATCCATTTCCCACAAAGTATGTTAAACTGGCCTCTGCAGCATCATAATTTACTTCATTAATCTGTTGCAGAGTCATCTTGTTTTACCTACCAATCAAGCTAATAACCATGTCATATGAGCTTTGCAGCTGGGACAAATTTAAGGTCTTGGGAACCAGCTGGAGTTGAAAACTGAACACTACAAAAGGTTCCTTAGAATATATGCCTCCATCAGTTCTGTCCTGGAGCTTAAAAAAAGTCCAAAGGGTGAAGAATTTCCATTTCTTCATAATCTCCCCCAGCCTGCTGCAGATGGTTACTATATGCAGTTGCATTCATCTTGAGGGAAACAGAGAATTGTGCTTTGACCATCAGATATTTTCTGGAATCCCAGTCAGTCATATAATTGCTCCCCCCGGCCTCTGCCTTGGGTCAAAGATGAGAGGCAGGAGTTAAGATACCTGCTGAGTAAGGTATTATAATTGCTTCCAGCAGCACATCTGGACTTTGAATCTGAGAGAGACGAAGGTATTTCCCACAATAACATTTTGCTGCAATCTTGCTCAGATGCACAAGGTGAAACTCATAATCCATTTAGGGAGCTGAGTGGGATTCCTGTTATAGACAACACTGACTGTTGGGTTTTTTTCCCCCTACGCATCTGTTCAACGATATTTTTGTAGTAGAAACTGCTTAACATAAACCAATGAAACGGCTTTACTGATTTCTACAACAGAAGCTTGCCCAGTGTTCAAACAAGATGCTGTAGTAGCTCTAATACATCAATGAGCAGCCACTCATTGATTATCTTGGCTCGATCTGCCTCTGTCAAACGCTGGCACTATTTTCATCTAAATTAGGTAGCCTCTCTCCCCAGCACAGCTGTGGTTATTCAGATGGATACCAGTGCTTTGCCGTGTGGCGTTGCATTTCGTATTTATAAAGCTGAGCAATGTGCAAGACAAATATGAAACAGAAAAACAGTTTTCTGAGAAAGGTCAATACTACAGAGGTGCTTAAGGATCAAATTTTACATGTAGACATAGAAGCAAGATTTCTATCTGTATGAACGGGTGTTTTGTGTGAGTTTCTGAGAGCAAATATGAAATGTGGCCATCACTAAAGCTGAACAATGGCAATTAATTTTGCTTACATGAATATTTTCTTTACTGCTTAATTAAAGCACCTCTCTCTTCTCATTAAATCATGGACACAAGCACTTGGGGTGTCACTTCAGCAATTCTTTTTGCTTCTCTTCAGAGATTTTGGTTTGCTGGGCTTGACACTGAGAAAGTAGAAACAACTACTTGGCACTATGTTTTGTGCTGAATCCATAACATTCCACTAAGTTCACTCCATCTGAAATAAAACTCATGTTTGAAATTAATATCCCTTTGAATAGTTCATGAACCCTATCAAAACCTGAAAGTTGTAAACTGCTAACAACGCACAAACCAAGTAAGTCTAACAGGGCAGGCAGTCTAAGACTTCCCTGGGTCCCTCGTGCTATTTCACATAGCATGTAATAATTTTTTATAGAAATACTCAGCTTATAGTCACTGGTACCTAAAGGAAGCCACTGCAGCTACATGGCTCTCCAGACACGGTCCAAATTCCTTTTATGTTTTTATACTTGTTAAGGTTAATTTAATCCAACAATATTTCCCTGTGTTTTTGAAAACATCAACCCAATACTTTCAGAACATAAGACTATGATCACAATAATTAGCCATTGTTTTATCCTATACAAAAATCCTTGCAGAGCACCAATATAGGATTAAAATGGACGGACATGCAATTTAGAGTACAGAAGACTCACCTCCTTTGCAAGATCCACTGTGGATAATGGCACAACAACTGCATACTCGGAAATCTGTCATAACGTTGCAGAAGGAAACCCAACAGGCTGGACGGGATCTCTAAAGGACAGCTTGTCCAACCTTCCCTAGTCAGGGATGTCTGCAAACTTAGATCATTGCCTGGTGTCCTATCCAGTTCCAAAAATCACCAAGGATGGAGATGCCGCAATGCTGGATGACCAGCTCCAGTGTTACCCACTCTCATTGTGAAGATTCATGGGTTCTCAGGTGTGTACCAGGACAGGTTTCATCTCACATTTCACAATTTATTGAAAGGTTTCAGACTTTGGGCTGGTGTTTCTAATTATACAGTCCTCACCAAAGCTATTTTGGAGCAAGTGGAGCAAGACCCAGCCCCACAAGCTGAGGAACTCTCCTACCAGAATACAGTTCATTTACAGAACACATTTAAAACCAGTTTTCCCCACTACAAAGTGCGTTACAGAATGAATTTTGTGGAAAATAACCTTACAAAGCATCATCTGGCACCCACAGCTCAGGGCCCAGGGCCTCACTTTGGAAGGAACCTTCTCTTCCTCCCCACAGGGCACGTGTTTCTACTTCAGCTGCCAATTTTATGCCAAACACCCTGAGTGGTTGGTATTTGCACCACATCATGGCTCTACATGTTGAGCAGGAGGTCCAAACAACATACAGTGAAGATGACTTTAAATCTTAAGCACCTGGAGTTTCTGTGTAAATATACACACCGTGTCCTAAGCATCCCTTCTTTTTGCAATAGTCCTGGAATTACACCAGTTAAACAGACTGTGTTTGCTTATGCTGGTACCTAGAGCAGCAAAAGTGCACGTTGTAGAAAAACCACAAACTTGTTTTCTCTTCTGTTTGCTGCTCTTGCCAAGGCTGCAAAATTCAGACTCAGGAGCTCTTCCTCACTGACGTTCACCGTCTTGCTCATGAAGAGGCAGCTCCACACGGTTCATCACAAAGTGAGGTTTTTCACATTTTCAGAATTTGTCTGGATGCTGAGAGGAAACCAATTTGATTATTTAGTAGAAGCTCAGCAGAACTGATACCTTGGAGTCAAGCATTCGTAAGCACAACCTTTGTCTAAACTAAAATGAAATTTCCAAAAAATTTCCCAGAAAGCTTAGGGACAAGAAGGATGCTGCCCCTATAATCGATCTCTAAGGGAATATAAATTCTACCTGCTCACAGACCACAGGCAGCCTTCATGTGGCATGTATAAAATCTGCTGACTTATGGCTTATGTTCATGCCTCTGATTTCAAACAAAATTATTCTATTTTTCCTGACAAGTCTTTTGTTTTAGATAGAAACCTTAATATGACAGCGTGACATGTATTTAAATAAATGACAGATTTAATTAATCCAAGATAGGTTTATGAACAGAGCACTTTTTAGCCCTCATTATTTGATCAGTCAACTTAATCTCCACTAGTAACACTGGCAGCTTCTCATTGCATCCCTTTTAATCTTTTATTTTTTTCTTTATTTTTAATCACAAGCCTTTTGTGTTTTATACTCTCCTCTGCTAAGCAAATCAGAAACACATTGAACAGTAATTTCAAATCCTTCCTTACCAATCTTTTCTCTCACTGCTCTCGTTTTGCCAGTGATTTTCTCCTTCCTCTCTAAAAAAGATCCTCAACAAAACCTAGCAATAGAAATTTTTTGTGGCCCCAAATGAACACTTTTCAGAAAGACTTTCAGAGCAAAACACAGTAAGTGTTCCTCACCTTACACGCCTTCTGGCGTGGAGCTGCCATCGTGCAGACACGGGGCTCTTCACTCAGCCTGGCCTCTGAGCAATTCAGCAACATCGCCAGCAAACCTTAAGGATGCACCAAGGTCAAAAGAAAGAAAAAAAAAAAACCCTCAACAAAATAGTACCAGTGAGGCGCTCTCAACAGAGAGATTTAATGGTAGACGAACAATTCTAAAACCTAGACAAAAATAAAATAGCTCAGATGCGGTGTGTCCTTGGAGAAAAATTTGCCATGCCTAATTATTTCAAACGAAAAAGGCCGTTTAGATAAAGCAGAGCATGTTATTAAAAGATTTAGATGAGTGATGTCATCAGCTTCGATTTTTAAAAAAGCCTTATCTTTTTAAACAGAACATACTGGGGATTAAGCTGAGGTACCGAAATGATTTCTGAAAATTTAAATCTAAATTGCATATATGTAAATCTGGAAAAAAGATCTCCATAACAAACAATTGCAACACTAGACGCTAATGAAATTTGCTATCACGTCACAGCTCTTAGACAGCCCGGAGTCAATGACTCTGTGCCTTTACTCGTGTGCTGCTTCGTGATCTTATCTTGAGATAACAGGATTTAAAAAAAGAAAATAAAAAAATCTCACAAATGACAAAGCAAACTATTCAGGTACAGCGCTCTGGAAATGACAGCCAGGTACAAATAGACTTTTTTCTGCTCTGTAGTTAAACTCCTTACAGTTTTTCACAGCCCTGTCACTGTCTCATCTCCGAGCTCCAAGGCAGACAGTGAATCAAATGTGCAAATCAAGTGGCCAGTGGTATCCGCGTGTCTTTTTCCACCTCTTGCACCTCTGCCATTCCTCACGTGTGCGCACGCAGACACAGCACTCTCCTCTCAAGTCCTTAAATGACACGAAAACTCCAGTAAAGAACTAAATGTCATGGTCTTTGTATTTTCCCTGTAGCAATTCCCAAATGAAATTATTTCCATCAGTGAGAATTTCCTGGTGCCAACCGGGTTTCAAAAATCAGTCTGTAAGAAAAAACTGTGTGTGTGAGAGAGAAGGAAGAATGGCTTGGTGCTGAGATGCGGCTGGCTTGCTGCTCTGGTACGCTGCCACAGCTCTCCCCCAGTGACCAATGACAAGGGTAAGGTTTCCACATGCTGCCAGCACAAGAATGTTTGGGGCACGTCATCAGAATTCTGTAGGTGCCCAATCTCTACCGGAATAGAGGATAATTAGGAACCTGCCTTTTTTTTGGTGGGTCTGAATCTTAGGAACCCAGCAGGCGAAAAACTCATCTGGCTGCTGACCTGGTAGTGATGCTTGTATGTAGCGCTTGATACTAGTAAGTTACAAATTCGCTCTGTGTCAGCTCGCTTCAGATTTGATATACAATATTTTATGTACAAAGCCACCATGAGTGGCTTTCCCCTTCCTAGTTCCCACCAGAAAGAAGAACTCTGGAGAGCCAAGGCTGGAGAGCCTCAGCTCAGCAGCTTGCACCCCTGACATCTCACATTGCTCAAACCTGTTACATTTTCCAGACTCACTAGAAAAAGACAAGTATTTATCGTGACATTTTCTAGCAGACCAGAAAGCAATGGGGCTGATGCCATGGGCTAGTTAAGTGTTTTGATCTCAGCACTAGGTCGTCTTGCTTCACGTCCACTGTGTGCACCGCCAGAGCTAATTGTTAATCTGCTCAGCGCTCTACCACGAGCTCTGCCGGCATGGAGTGTTTTGCATACAAATATTATTTGCAGCCTCTCCTTCTGTCTCCCTCTTCTGTGTATTGAGGCAGAGGACCTGTACTTCAGCACTTGCATTGAAATTTGGACACGAATTTCAAACAGCGTTGCACAGGCTGTGCCTCATGGACTGCGCTGTCCTGACAGGAGCCCATTTTACAGCTGTTTCTTCATGTTTTTTGTCCAGTCAGTAGTATTTGGTGAAATCAGAGGCCAACTTAAATCTAGAGAGCCTGTTTCCACCCACAGAAAACAAGTTGTAAGTAGGGGGAATTCGTTGCTTGAAGTCTGTTTTGGATGGGCTCAGATGTGATTCTACAGCTCTAAAGTTACCTGAGGATAAAAAGCCTGGAACAGATACCTTCCCTGGCCTTCCTCCTAAAATTCCTAACGGTTGAGCCAAATTTTCTTCTCTGCCAAAAGAATCTGGCAGAGCGATACGCCATCCCTCTGCTTGGTTCTAACACAAACTGGAATAGACTGATGAAAATAATTTCATGAAAGCCAGATCCTGAGACCAGACTCTGATTATGGGACTCCATTAGCAAACTCCATCTCCTCTACTATCTGTAGCCATGAAAACACTTGTTCCAAAGTACATCATCCCACTTTTTGATGGGAGGGATCTCCTTCCCTCATTACCCCAATTCATTCCAGACTTTGCAAGAATTCAACCCAAGCAACTTAACCTTTTTCATTCTGGCAACTTAAATTTCCTCCAGAGCATTTTTGCATTTTATTCACTCTGGGGATCCCGGATTCTTACAATTTCCAGATGACCGAACTCCTTCACCACAGTAATACACCAGCTGGGTGCACCCTGCTCGGTGAGAGAGGCAAAGAAAGCACTTATTTGGAGAAAGAAAAGAGCCTTAGCAAAAGATTTCCTGTCTCATTTTGAAAGTGAGCAACTGAAATAAAGGCCATATATATTCATGCTCTCTCCTCTTCCCCTGCTGTTATTTCTCTGCACAGGTTGTTCACCTCCAGTTGCTAAGCAACATGCTTGTCTCCCATGCTCTACATCCCAGTGCATGGAAAATAAAGGGGAAAAAAAAAAAAAAGATCCTGCAGGGGCAAAATTATGCTGACAAGTACGGAGCATAAACTTTTTCCTCTCCTCCCTCCCTTTTCTCTCATGTTCAGTGTCTTTCACACTACATTAAATCTCATCTCACCGGTCTCCACTAAAGCAAGCGGCAAAAGCCTTGGTTAACCGGAGCACACTCCCAGGATGACTATTAAAAAAGGAGCAGAAGAAAGGAGATCAGTTCACGAACCATATTCTTCTCTGCTGAAAAGTATTGAGATTTCCTCTGAACAAATAGCGAGGCTCCCAAGGGACTGTTGCTGCTACAAATGTTTAAATCCTGCACATGGCACCATAATCTAGGACAGGTTATAGACATACAATATTATGTGTTCTGCAGCAATGTAAAATCCATTTTCTTTACTTTCCTTATTATCAAAGGCTTTAAAATTTGACCATAAAGCATAAATCCTCCAGGCTTCAATTTATTTCTAATGCAAGGTCTCAGTGCTGCTTGAACTCTTTTTTTTTTTTTTTTTCCTCCTGTTATCCACCCAGACAGACCATGGATGTTTTAAAGAACTAATAAAAATAAAATTCACTTAAGCTATTCAGCAAATTTGAAGTTCATATTTTCCCATGCTACCCTATTCTGATGCAATCCAATTACTTGAGAAAAATCTCACAGGACTAGATTTTCAAAAAGAGTTGTATGTCCCATACTCTAAGCCCTTCCCTATGGCCTAGCACAACCCTATATGTAGGGATATGTTTGTTTAGAGCAAAACCCATACCTCTAGTAGATCAGCTGCAGCGTTCTTCTTTCCTTTATCAATACTGTTTCCCACTATTTTTGGTCTACAGCTTACTCCCAACTCTCAACATTTTCCACGAATGACTTTTGCAAATCAGCCACATTTCCAATAACCAATGCACCCTTGCCATCCAAACTGTCAATAAAACAGAGTCAAACTTGGTCACAGGCTTCTGATGAATCACAAACAAGATTCAAAAGCCCCAAATGTTTAATTTTAGCATGAAATCAACCGAGCTTACTCCTGAAGCAAAGCATTGAAGGCAGATTTATCTAATTCAAACCATGATTTTCTAAGTCAACTCAAAGATTTTCAAATCTTCTGAAAGTTCAAGGCCAAGGCATTCACAGTTGAATGAAACATTTTATTTGGCCCTAAATCACTTTTTGAAGAATGAGTAGAAGAGGGTAGAGTACAGCACTGGCAGTTGATGCATCAATGCCCCAGCAGTTTCACAGCCTGGATGCATGAGATACTACAAAAATTAGAGACAATTGCTAATGCAGAATTCAAAACGAAAGACATGTCCCATACTCTAAGCCCTTCCCTATGGTCTAGCACGACCATAGTCCACTTTATATCACACTTGTCTCTTCCTACAACTAATTGTAAGGTCTCTCCATTCCTGAAGTAAGGAAAGACCCTCAAAAAATCATTGAAGGTATGGGATGTCTCTCCAGCGAGTATCAGTATGTACCTTCTCCTCTATGAAATGCAAAAAATCATCAGGGACCTGTGAGTCCCTGCACCTGAGTAAGGATCCTACACCTCATATGGGCTGAAGATGTCAGGAGTTCACCTCTTCCAACTTCACTTTGCCTCACAGAGTCTTCTTCAGTCCGAAGTTCCTCAAAACCAAGCCCCAAGTGCGGGTATCTAATCCCACTCTGTGCCTGCCCTACCTGCCATGCAAACCTTCAATGGATTTACAGTTCCTGAGACCTTTAACTATTGCTGTGCTCAAGGAAACTTCACTCTATTCATGACCATTCCTCTATGTCAAGACAAGTTTCATAGAATCGTAGAAATATCAAGGTTGGAAAACACCTCTAAGATCAAGTCCAACCATCAACCCAACTTTACCATGACCACCAAACCATATCCTGAAGTGCCACGTCTACATGTTTTTTGAACACTTGCAGGGATAGTGACTCCACCACCTCCCTGGACAGCCTGTTCTAACGTTTCACCACTCTTTCTGTATAGAAATTTTTCCTACTAGTCAATCTAAAACTTCCCCGGTGCAACTTAAGTCCATTTCCTCTCATCCTATCGCTGATTACTTGGGAGAAGTTGCTTGTTTGTATCTTGTAACATGGTGACATCATCACATCAGAACCAAGTAAACGTAACCTTCTATCGATCATAGCATTAAAAAAACCCAACAACATTGAAGTAACAAGAAATAATGTTGTGCAGAAAGCACACAACTGTGACTGAAGCAGAGCAGACACTTGATTTGCTGCGTGACATGAACAACGGGAAAAACAGAAATGGGAAAGGATTTAGGATGTTTTGTCCACTGTTGTAATATATTTTGTTTTCACTTCTAGATAGTGGTCTCAGCCTGCAGGCCCAGAGAAACGTTTAGCTATATAATAGTCATTGTTCTTCAGTACAACATTGTTCTGTTTCACCTGCTCGTTCTGTGAGAGAGTAACATAAATCTCACCTAACAGGACAGAAATAGGCATTCAGTTCTGACAGTCTAGTGGTTACAATTGATCTTTGCCAGAAAAATGTATTTTCACAGCCAGTCTTTCAAAACGGGAGCGCAATCCATCATGTATTCTTGTTAAAATGCTCTTTAAAAGCATCAAAAGAGCTTTGTGGAGAAACAAGACCTTTAGAGCTAATTTAAGGTGATTAGAGGATTAGTGGGTTTAGGCTGAGAGAACTGTGAAATACAAAAAAAAAGCAGATTTTGAGGGGCCGAAAATCACTAGAACTATCACCCACATGAGCATAACAAAAAGATGCAGATTTTTCTGTACCACTCTGTAAATTCTTCAAGAGATCTGTTCCTTTCACAGGCCTCCCACTAGCAATGAAAAACTTAGAAGGCAAAACAACTGGGTTTTTTGTCATTTTAGTTCAGGTCTATTAGAGGGGTTGGAATGAGATGATCTTTAAGATCCCTTCCAACTCAAACCGTTCTATCTTCCTATGATATACTTGAATTCTCTCTGTATCACTGAGAAACTGGAGGCTGACTCTCTCTAAATGTAAGTCTATAACCTTATTTACATCACATAATCAAGAAAACCACGTACCAGTCTCTGAATTCTGTACTCCCATGCAATTATTCCAGTGATTTGAACAAAACCAGGTGGAATTTACAATTAGGGAGGGTTGTCCTCAGGTTCCTTCAAGCTTTTTATCTTTATCTTATTGTGTTATCCTGTTGTATCCATTAATGGATTTCCTCCATTATGCAGGGACAGAGAGTGAGTGAGCGTGTGTATAAAAAAAGGCATCTACCATCTTCTAAGGACTATCTAAGGACAAAGCAAGACTCTCACAAGAAGTGCTGCTAACAGGTGAATGTCCAGATAGAACAGGAAAGGTGAAAAGGCTTTAAAAATCATTTAGGCTTAAAAGGCTGGCCGAGACCATTAGCAGCCAAAATGCTCACTGGTCTTTGACATACTGGCCTGTGGTTTTTAAGATTCTCTTTTCGCTCGCAGTTTCTTGCATTCCCTGTACTCATGTTCCAGTGTAAGCAAAGTGAAAAAGCATCGGAGGCTTCTAGCGAGCTTTTCGGCACATGCATGTCTCCCTTGGCCGGCAACTAGGCAGTACCGGTGGAGGCACAAGGACAACGAGGAAGAAAAACCTATGCTACAAAATCTGGTAACAATCAACAGAGGCTCCAAGCATTCATGTTTTCCTTTCAAGGGGAAATTAGAGCTTTCACCACCCCAGTGAGAGATGTCACAGCCCAGTCAAGGCTGCGCGATGGTGGCATAGTGTCTAATGGGCAAGGGTTGCCCTTTCCTTCACCGATGACACTTCATTGAATACCAGCTATTAATACATGATGGCATTTTCTATCAAGGGTGTCATAAAAAGGTCAGATTCTATTACTGCAACCTGAATATATGAGGACAGGCTCAACCCTTAAGCAACACTAATATCTCACTACTTCCAGACAGCTTACTTCAAGTACAGCTTCATTCTGCCAAATACCACATACGGGCAGATTGATGTCCCCAGCCTCACAGGTCTGAAATCAACAGCACGGTGGAGGTATCAGGAGCACCCAGCCACCAGGAGTCAGTCGCAGACGAGATTGTTTTGACAGGATTTTCTGCTTTCTTTGACCACTTTTTCTGTAAATAAACATTTGCAACTACAGCACATCTCCTATTTCCAGAGCAGGTCCAGATGATCTAAGTCTCAAGGTCAGGCAAAGTGTTCCTGAGGGCTGCTAGTTATAATATTCTCTTCTTATATAAAGTATCATTGAATGGCTCCTAATTTTGTTTGTTATATTGATCTAAAAATTGTTTAGATGACTAATTTCCAGCCTAAAGGTTGTGTACTCTGTTTTTTTTCCCATCGCCCTGTTTACTATGAGCTGTTCATTTAAAATCCCACTGCATTATTCTTGATCTCTTGGTGGAATGCAGTTTGAAACAGCAACTTGAAATACTCAAAAATGGTTGAAATCTGTCATTTTTTTAAAGACTATTATTCATGCTAAGTTTAACAAAACCTAACCAAGCGTGAGTATCAAGTATGTCTTAAAATGCAAAGCAGAGAACTGTAGAACAGAAACTCAGCTCAACCATTTCATGCACACAAATATTTAACAGGTTTTTTTATTTTCAATTAAACTATTTAATTTGTCAATAAATATCATAAATATCTCATTGGCACTTTCCATATTCTTCAAAGAGCTTCACAGTAGTTTTTTCTTAGCTTATCCCCATTCATTGATGGACAGATTTCGGTTTCTCACTTTGACGAGGTCCTGCTGAGAAAAGACGATTTTGTAAATACAATAGATTAAATAATAAAGTCAAGAAGTTGTGAGGTTTTAAAATATTTATAGACCAACTAAACACCACTGTTCCTGCTGTCCTTGAGAGTGACACCCAGGAATGTTATCTTCTCCAACCTTCAGGAGAGAAAAGGAAGTTCTCACTCAGCCCTGCCCAAAGCTGCTTCTTTGGGCTGTTGAACCCTTTGCAGAAATAGTTGAGGACCATTATCTTTTAGGAAACTAAATCAAATGGATAATAAACCAGCGTTAAGGGTGCATAACATGAGAAAAACTGTCCTGCGAGGGTATTGGAGCCTGGCCCAGGCTGCCCAGAGAACTTGTGGAGTCTCCTTCTCTGGAGAGATTCCAAACCCGCCTGGACAATGCGACGCTGGGCCCCCTGCTCTGGGTGACCCTGTTGGAGCACGGGGGTGGCACCAGATGACCCCCCAGAGGTCTCTTCCAACCCCAGCCATGATGTGGTTCTGTGATACAAATTACTTAGAACAATTGACTAACAAGACCATTCCATACACTGTTAAATTCATCAAACAATCTATTTGGAGTTCAAAAAACCGACTTTATAGTCCTTTATAAACCTTTATAGGATTGTTTCCTACACCACAGTGGCAGTACGGAACTGAAACAGTGTTCCGAGAATAAGCATTTTCTACGAACCTGAAATTCAGAGGCAGAATTTTTTTTTTTGGTCTAAATATGCCCTGGTTTGAACCCTTCAAGACAGCAAGAGAAGGGCTCTGCAGTTCCACACCGGTTCAACCAGATATAAAGAAAGTGGCATGTGCCACTTCGAAGGGAGACTCTGGGAGAAGGGCTGGGAATTCAGCAAACAGCAAAAAGCAGCGTGGCAGCTTCAGGAAGAGGAGACCTGACAGCACCTCATTTCTTCTGCCCTGCTTGTTCTGCCCTCCTCTGTTGCTGACACTTATCCAGGCACTGAAAGGTAAAAAGCCACGAGCAAACAAACTGGCTGCTCTTCTCTAAAGAGACATTACATGGCTAAGCTGCACCAACAGGTGAGAAGAAGCTCTATTTGCTACATGAAAGCTCTAATCTAATTTGGCAGAAAGTCACTTGCACATCAAGCAAATGTGACACACACATTTCCCCTTGTGTTTGGCCATGTCCAGAAGCTACAGCCACAGCTGTTTTGCTTGCCATACAGTACTCTAGGGCAGTACCAGTGAAACATAAAACACATTTCCCATTGCCACACTAGCTTCTCCTCAAGACTTGGATTTTTCTCCCATTCAGGCATTAATAATACTCCTGATCAGCATCTTCACTACAAAATTGCCCTGTGATCCTCCCGTACAACAACCCCTATGTTCTTTACAACCTCAGCCATGTGATTTTAAGCAGTGCTCACCTGCAAAGACTCGGATTTGCGCGACCCAGGAGTACAGTCCCTTGTGAAAGGCTGCCACAAGCTCTGTCTTCAGCTCATGCTTAAGAAATGATTTTTAAAGGGAGGGCTCACAAAGGGTTCTCTGAGCTTCTTGGGTCTCAGCAAAATCTTTGACACCTGATGCAGCCTGACGCTGATCTGATCTGTATCCATGACATCCAACCCGACTGATGTCCCCAAAATGACACGCCAGATGCAAGCTGTAGTGAGATGATTTCAAAAGCTAGGACAGATTTCATCCTAAATATTGATTTTACGTGTATTTATTTTTAAAATAAATGTATTTTAAATATCAACCCTCATCTGGATTCTTCCGGTTTGTGTGTTACCTTGTCTTTGAATTCTCTTCTGTACTGCTCTTGCTTAGCTCAGTGCTGGAAGTTGACCTTTTATTGCAATGAGAAACAAGGCCTTGGGCAAGAGAAGTACAAAATAAATGGACCAAAGTAAAATCTGATGGATTGCTTGAGTTATAACATCAAACTGCTAATGCAAACGTTATTCCTCATAAATCACTTTAGCTCCCTAAACTTCCTTCATGTAAAAGTAGCCTTTACATGTCACGATACGAAATTTGCACATCCTAAAATACCTGACTCTTCTAAGGGATGGTTTAATTCTTCCAGAGAAACTGTGAAAGTGTTAAATCCTCTTCTTCAAATAGACGCTGTGTCCTCCTTTCATGACCCAAGAAAAACAACCTAGAGCTACATGTCACTGACGTGCGTGCATGAGGCTGAGCTATGGAAAAAAAAAGTGAGTTTTTTGAGTTCCTCTCCAAAAAAAAAAAAATTACAAAAAAAATCAAGTGATTTTGCCAGTGGGTTTATTTCTGAACCAGTGAATAAAAGCCATCCTGGCCATAAATTTCCACCAACACTACCTCCCAAGAATTACACACTAGCACTATGCTAGACTGTATCGATCAGATGGTTTAGGAATTACTTCTTTTGAGATATCATTTAACAAAACCAGTGGGACACGTCCAGTCTGGTGGGAGTGCATGTAGAGAAGACTGCACCAAAACAGGACATCCAGTTCTTCCATACACTGATCCTAACTCTATGGGGAGCAGGGGCAAGTCCTGCTGATGCACGTTCTATCAGTCAACTTGTTCTCCACTTCAGCAAGCCCACAAGTATGTGTTGAAAGCAGCAGTAACAGAGTCTCCGCTAATTATGTGGAAGCAATAAGTTAGGCATCATCTTTTATGCTTTGCTAAATTGTGGGGAGAAAGGGCAGAGAGTAGGTCACTATGATGCAGAACACACTCAGTAATTCCCTGCAGATAAGTCAGGAAATTTTACAAAGGTTTCAAGGGGAGCATCCCTCAGATCAGATTCTGAAAAAGCAATTTTAATCATGTTGGGAAAAAAAAAAAAGGAAAAAAAAAAAAAGGGCATAAAAGGACTTCTAC
>VWZK01002983.1:21264-76534 GCA_013396935.1 Baryphthengus martii
AAAAAAGAAATTTAAACAAGTTTGGAAAAAAAAAAAAAAGAAAAAAAAAAAAAGGGCATCAAAGGACTTCTACGAACAGGAATCTCCAGAAAGTTTAGTTCTCCAGAGGACTCTCAGCTCAATTCCCTTTACAGGTTCTAACAGAAATGAATTTTGAGTCTCCTTTCAGGACCACAGTAGTTCCCTTTGTAGCCAGTAGAATTTCTCAGCTGGGAACCACTGACCTCAAGAAGCAGCTCTGTAATAGATCCAGCATTGCAAGACTAGATCTTGATCTCAGCAGAGACACCTTAATAATGAAACCCATTTCATGTGTGTAAAAAAAAATTAATCCTTAGCACCACCAATTACTCAGTGCTGTGCACACTGATCAAGCTCCTGCCTGAAAGACTTTTGGTGTTTGAAGGTGAAACAGCAGCTTTTCTCTAATGCCACGCAGAATTCTGCTCTGAATAACTGGTTGGTTTGTCCTGCTCCCATGATAATCATCATCTACAGTATGAACCGTGGAAGGTAATTGCAGCGTCATAATTGCTCTTCCTCTAAATTTGCTCTGTAACAATGAAGGCTCTAATGGTCTCATTAACATAACCTTTCTTCAGTGCCTATATTATGTTTTTGGCAGATCACGCTTCCTTTATTTACTCAAGTGACCCCTGTTTCTATGACACACAGACAGCTTCTTGCTTGCCCCCATGTTATCAGCTCTTGGTGTGAATACTGAGAAGGGAAAACAACGTTGAACCATAGGGAAAAGAAGTTCTCATTAAGGAGTCAAAAACCCTAATAAGTTGGAGAGTCAGAATAAGAGAAGAATTGAACCTAATTTTTTCTGGGTTACTAGTCAAACAAAGTTCCCTAATTATGTTTTAATTAGTGTCTCTTTTTCTAATTACAAAGAGGCATATCATAGAATCGTACTAAGGCATACTCACAGGTAGGTGTAGATTAGAATACTCCTTCCAAAATTTTAAGGGATTGAACTGACACAGCAACCAACTAGATAGAAAGCAGCCTGGAAATCAGTTCTGGGAAATAACTAGCTGCCTGCCTGCTCCTTTACAGGTACAGATCAACAAAGTGTAAAATCACTAACTTACAGATGCCTTGAATTACTAGCTGATGCCAGAGGTGGTAGTTTAGGTAAAAAACTAAAATCTCAAATTCATTCTCAGATGATGCACGGTCAGTAAGTTTTGTTTGATGCTGGCAAACCAAAGTGTAAAGCTCACCGACAGTTAAATAAATAATAATTAGGTTTGTTTCATACATAGCAACTCCTTAGACTGGTAACATGTGATCTCCTTTTGAAGAAATCCCATAATGCTGATGTAATAAAGTTTGTTAATCCATGATGATTTCAGAATTTAAGGAAAGTGAGGATTTTAGGGAGAGGTATTGTGTATAACTTTTTTTTTATTTAGACCAATAGCGTTGGGCTAAAGAAAAAGGTTTAATTTTTTGCATCTAGAGACTGAAATAAAGAAGAAGTCTTCTAAGTTAAATGCAAATTGAGAAAGCTTGCTGAACCTCACAACAGCCCAAACACTTAACTGTCTTCTTATGAAGCAAAATCCATATTTTCCTACTAAAAAGAAGCTGGTAAGGCCCATGTGATGCAGCTACTAAATGAGGGTTGCAGTTATTCATTGGTTTCTACCGGGTCTTCAAATGCTGATAATCCATTTCCCCAGGAACCATCAAAGAAAGTTTCTCCTCTCTTATGCTTGTAAATCCAGGAAAATAAAATAAATCTTATTTGTGTTAATTCTTTTGGGATTACTGCAAGAAGCCTAAAGGGCAGAAGTGTTCTGCAACACGTCACACTGCTGTTCAGTTCTAGGCGGACTGTATGGATGGGTTTTTCTCCTCTTGTTGCTATTTAACGGATAGATTCTTTCTTTTACATTCTCCTCCAACTTCCACATCGGTCTAAACATGTCTCAGACTATTTCTATCTTTTTTTCTGGATAGCTTTGGACCCTGACAAGTCTTGGCATATATATATATATATAAAATAAATTTATTTCCTGTAATATTGGAAATTTTCCTGAAGCAACTACTTCCAAAGGCATTCAGATGTCTGCCTGTATCTTTGGTGAATTCTTAGCTTATTAAGGTAGAAATACATGTGAGCTGCTCTCAGGGAACAGCAGTTTAGTCTGCCCTTAAATTGCAGATTTTCAACAGCCAGAGTCTCTTTAGCTACTCAGCTGTTTTGCCAGTTGTGTGCATTGCTTCTGAGTTTCTGCTTTTGCCAAGGAGGATTGACTGTCCTCCTGTGTTGCTTTACCTTGTAAAGTAGTGCTGCTGTTAAGGCTTTAGAATTCTGAATATTTTTTTGTTATTTTGGGTTTTTTTTCCTTACAAGTGATTGTAATTATCATATTTCAAGTGCTAAATAATATTATTGATCACTGTATGTTGCTTAATCACGCTAAAATGATGCTGTGACAAAATGATGCTGTGACACTAAGAGCTATGATGTTCAGATACTTTGCATGA
The DNA here is from genome assembly GCA_013396935.1 of Baryphthengus martii. Taxonomy (NCBI): domain Eukaryota; kingdom Metazoa; phylum Chordata; class Aves; order Coraciiformes; family Momotidae; genus Baryphthengus; species Baryphthengus martii. The sequence continues at coordinate 23,770 of VWZK01002983.1, forward strand.
GCAAATAACCACTACATACAATTTTAGGCTTCCGGAGCTATTGAGTTCCTTGAATTTAATCTTTTCTCTGGTGCAATTCCAATTTCAGCGCTCCAGCACGTGAAAAAAACCACTTTTTTTCTTTACTGTTTCACCTCTTCCTTGGAAGATGAGGGAGAAAAAGAATATGTAGATTTGAGTAAATCTCTGAAAACTGGCTTTTCCTTTTACCCCTTTACTGGCTTTACTGTCAGGAAATGCAGCTAGATATGCCTTTCAGGACAAGCATTGTGAACAACTGCCCCGTTAAACAGCATGAGGTTAGTCGGGTCCTTATCTAGAATTTCTGTAAATCCTGCTTGAGCTCTGAGATTATCTCCTTTTCTGAGGTCACTTCCTTTTAGCCTTGTATTATTTTCAAATTCTGTTGAGAGAGCATCTCCTGTAGCCCAGCCCTGGCCTCTCTTCCAGGGAGGTTTTTTTTCTTCGGTGTTCCACCTTGACCTTGCTCACTTTCTGACAGCCCTCTAAGACATACGTAGCTCTTTTAAGATGTATTTAATTGAAGCCTGTAGGTCTGTTTTCAGCATCCTAATTCAGCTTTTTTTTTCCTCCTTTGGAGACAGACTGAACTTTATGCCCTTCATTTTCAGAAAGCCTCCAAGCTCCTAATTAGACATACAAAGTAAGTTGTCAGAGTTTTTAAGAGCCATGTCCAACCGAGTCCTGAGCGTCTGAAAATCCACCCATCAGCCTCACTGAGGCCTTAGGATTTTTTTTGTTGTTGTTTAAATGTACCCCTTATTTCAGTGTCAAAATACCAATATCATTGGACAACCGCTCCACTGCGATCGCTCAGGTGTTTGTGCAAACAGATACATTAACTTCATGAAATCTGGGTATAGGTTTATTCTACCTATGTCCTCTTTTATATCCTTAGCTTTAAAGACCGAACTTAACACCCTGCTGAAGCCACAGAGCTAAAGCTGTGTGCAGTAATCACTCCTGAGATAACATGAATTTATGCTTGTCAACAGACGAACTACAGAGGCATTTGGAGAGAGAGAGAGATCAATAATTAGACCTTAAATAAGAATGCAGAATATGTGAAAGGAAAAAGACATCTGCTTGAAGCAAAGATGGAACGTAATAATGAAAAATCTTCTATAAGAGAGGGATTAAAAAAGAGGATTATGTTGGACTACTAGATTTTAACATCACCTCAGAAGAATTCATTGTAACTTAAGAACTAAATAATACATTCTAGCTGACTGATAAATCCTCGTTTGCTTTGATAAGGAAGACGTGTCACACCAGCATCTGTTTCTTGAAAAAAAAAATCGCTAAATTAAAAAAGTTACCAATAGACAGAGTATTATTTTTCACTAGCTAAATGAGTAATGGAGTGATGCAGTAGGACTGATTCAGCGCTCACTTTTGGGTAACAGAAAAGGAGACAACTTTGAGTATCCTGGTACTGCACATAAACGCTTGGCTCCAAATGGGAACAAAAAGCAAATTCCTATCAAAAACGAATGTTTGTTGTGCACTGTATCACCACCAAAATCGCATGTAGAGTGCTCCTTTGCAAAATACAAAGGTTCACCTACCTTAGCAGTCAATCGTCTACTACATGGCAGGTCTACAGTGTAAGACAAACTCCAAAGCAGTAGTATTTCAAGTTGGACAGTTCTAACAAACAACTGCCTTTTGCAGGATTTACACGTGAAAAATTCAGCTGCTTCTGAGGGGTGTAACAAGAGGAAGCTCAAAGCTTGAATGGCTTAGCTGAAGAAGCTAGATGAGATTTGGTTAGTGATGACTTCACACTGCTCCAGAGCTGTTGTGGATAACAAATAGCCCAACTGACATCTGATAACGCTGATGCATCTTGTCACAGCATGCCCCTGCAGAGCTAATAGGACACTATTGCTTTATGAGATTGGATATCTGCGGAGAAGAAATCGGTGCCTGTCATGTTTATCAGAGATAGACAACCACCACTGCCTGTGCTTCAAATTCACACGTCAATGTAGGGCAGATTAATTGGTAATTCCGGGCTTCAGCTGGGAAAGGACAGTTGACCTCACTGGAGCCAGTCAGAATGCACTGTTCTTCCAGAGGGGTTGATGTTGTAGGACTCTGGACAGGGAGACCTCCGATGCCATGGGAAGTAGATCTCTGATGTGCTCCTGGACTGGTCAGCAGTAGTTCAACCTTTCCCGCTCTCCCAAAATCAGGACAACTGTGTTTATCGGCCTCCCAGCTATACAGGTTACACTAACCCATCTCCACTTTGTGCACCCCATCTATCAAACAAGAATAATTCCTACTCATGGGGGAAGACTAAAGTTTAATTAACATTTATAAACTACTGCCTAATATTCAGGTGGAATTAAACAGAGAAAGAGCTAATATTGAAGAGAACATACCATTCAAAACAAAGTTGAATGTAAAATGTAGGGCATATAGACATGAATCTCATTTTCTGCTTAGCATGGTACAATTTAAAACACATTTTTAGCCTGCCATTGGTGTTGAGGAGGACAAATAACACGCAGTTCTAAATAAATATGAGTTTTCAAAACAGGTATCTGCCAGACCTGCTGGCATACCATCCAAGAAAGAATACAGTCGCCCCCTCTACCCTTTGATATTGCTTTATTTCCCCATTTTCTGTTTCTGTATCGTTTTATTTTCTGCTTCTTTTTCTCCCACAGTCTAATTTGGTCTATCTGCTTGACCAGCTCAGAAAGCTTTGCTCAAATCCGCCACATTCCAGAGGGCTTGGCCAAATGGGTTTGACTATTCCTGATGACCTCATGTGAGGAACACACACAGTGAACTAACATGAACATGTCAAGACGGATACGAAATATAAAAATCATAGGAACTAACTGTGGGATGCAAGTTGCTAACTGTTGCTTAGCAACGCTACACTGATGTCACACAAATCATGACCTTAGCATCAGAGTCAACACCGTTCACGCAAATATCTGCAAACAGATCATCTGATATGGCAGGAAACAAAAAAAACCAACCAAAAAACAACATAACCATTTTATGCCGGCCTGAACACGCACTATAGACACTCTAATGCCACTTACGGGCTAAGAGCATGTTTGCCTCCTGATAAGCTCTTAGAGTGCATATGGTAATTAAAGGAATAATCTTCTTAAATTAATAAATTCTGACCTCAAAGAAAGAAACAGCAGCTGGATTGAAATAATTGGGCCATGAGTCAATCAGATTTGCATGGTAGATATTAGAATTCTGTTGAGAAGGAAACTTGGACAAGGTAGACAATAGACTATTTATCTCCTTATACATCAAGTCTACTTTTCTCTTTTTCTCAAGTAACATTTATTTCTGATATTCTATAACTTTTCCTTTTAATTATATTTATGAACATATGACGTTACAGAGTGGAAACATCTTTCCTTTCAAGAGAATTTCATAGCCTGTTTCCTTCATCAAATAGCAAATCTCAAAAGCCTTCGAGATCTAGAATTCAAACTGAATTTCTTGTTAAGACAAAAAAAGCTTCAGTATTTCATATCAAACGTTGTACATATATATATTCTAATTTAAAAACAAACAAACGAAACATTAAATCACATTACATTTTCTCTTTTTTCCCCTTTAAGTGAAAAGAACTTATTTCATTCCACATCAATTTCTTACTTGGTGCGAAAAAGGAAAACAAAGCCAGATTCCATTCTTTATTGCTGACCTTTGGGTGTGGATAAAAATCCTGCCCAACGAGAGTGTTCTTGTCATGAGGCTAAAGCAACCCCAGGTTGCTGCTGAATAGACCTTAACACAACAAGCTATGAAAGATTTATGAATATAAAGTGTTCTCCACATCTGGGTTTTCTAAATCAGTCCCCTAACTTTCTCCTCCATATCCTTCAGAGATGCATATCAAAAACTGAAGATCCTCTTCCCACTAACCTGCTACCCCTCATAATTAAAAAAAAATAAAATTCTTGGTTTCCTAAACACTAAAAAAAATAAGCCAAAGTAATTGACCCACACTAATCCTAAACATCTGCAGCCAAAACGTAGAAAAAAAAGGTCTTCCATTCTTCTTTTTACAAGTCCTAATGCTTATACAGACATCAACACACCTGACTGCAGAGTTTACACGTGCAACCTGGAATTCTGGATCTCGAATTTTTCCTAGTTTTCCAGCTTATGTCAAATTCAACAATAAAGCCATCTGATAAGTTCTTTCTTAAATATTTATTTCCTGAACTTTAACACTGACCCAGCACAACTTTCCCTTAGACATCCTTCAGCTATGCAAAAGTCACAGGTGTTTGTCCTTACCACTGAAGTTCTGTTATACCTTCTTATAGCCTCACGAGGTCTCCGATGCTCTGATTTTCCTCCCCTATTAATTCTATCTTACAGAATCAGAATCATTTTGGTTTGAAGAGACCTTCGAGATCATCAAGTCCAGCCATTAACCCAGCATTGCCAGGTCACTGCTAAATCCTGTCCCTCAGCATCACATCTCCACGACTTTGAAACCCCTCCAGGGATGGGGACTCCAGCCCTGCCCTGGGCAGCCTGGGCCAGGCCTGGACAACCCTGGAGGGGAAGACATTTTTCCTCCTGTCCAACCTAAGCCTCCCCTGGGACAACTTGAGGCCATTTCCTCTTGTCCTGTCACTTGTTACTTGGGAGCTGAGCCTGATGCCCCCTGGCTCCAACCTCCTGTCAGGGAGTTGTGGAGAGCCAGAAGGTCTCCCCTCAGCCTCCTTTTCTCCAGGCTGAATAAACCCAGCTCCCTCAGCCACTCCTCACCAGACTTGTGCTCTAGACCCTTCCCCAGCTCCATTACCCTTCTCTGCCCACGCTCCAGCCCCTCAAGGTCCTTCTGGGAGTGAGGGGGCCAAACCAGAAGCCAGTATTCAAGGTGTGGCCTCATCAGATGAGGACAATCCCTACTCTAGTCCTGCTGGCTACACCAATGTTGAGGATACAGGCCAGGATGCTGGTGGCTGCCTTGGCCACCTGGGCACACACTGGCTCATCTTCAGCTGGCTGCTGACCAACATCCCCAGGTACTTTTCTGCCAGGCAGTTTCCAGCTGCTCTGCCCCAAGCCCAGAGCATCATGTGGGGTTGTCATCTTGCAGCCTCAGGCTCTTCACGTAGTCAGTGCAGCCTTACTGCTTTTACTAATGCATCACTGGAAGGTTTTCTACTCTCACAAGTATCCATTGCATATCGAAACAGGTAGAAGCCACTACCCATGAAGACTTGATCCAAAAGTACTATTGGTGTTACATGCGCTGTTGCTGCAAGACTGAAAATACGGGCAGCCTCTTGCCTCACCAGCCAACTTCTACATAACATAAGCAGCAACTCTGGAGGATTGTACAGTCTCTGATCAAATTTTTAATAGATTGCTGCAATAAATACGAGAAGCAGTGATGGGACTTTAAATCAAACCATCAAAGTAATCTAAAAATAACCAACTGCAGCTTCCAGCCGCTTGATTTCAATTTATGGTTGAAATAATTGAGGGTTCCAATTATTTCCAGGTTACATGTTGGATTTCCTGCTTTTTGCACTATTGTAGGCTCTTGTGACATTTTATACCAGGACAAAAGGACACTACCCACCTCTCATTTATCTGAAGGACCAGTAAAAGGAACACTTGAGACGTTTAAGACTACAAAAGTTATGGCTTGTTCTGCTGTAGCAGTCAGAGGTTTTGGGAAAGGGGGCAGGGAAGAGGGCTTCTTGCATTCTCTGCTAGATGTCTTTGCTTTCTCCAGTAGTGCAATGGCTCAACTTTGCAGCGGGACGTACTGGGCTGTGAAAACACAACATTACTGATTTTCGAGTTCTGCTTAAGCAGCTCCAGCAGTTTAATGGGAAGATAAGCAGTGGTCAAACTGCTTGCACACAGCTCTTCCAAGCCCTAAGACACATCTATATTAACAAGCCATGGAAACAACTGGGTTAGCAATGAATAATACATAAGCATCCATGTCAATAAAACTAATATCATCAGTTCATAGCCTATGTCCCTAGTACACTAAACCACCATCAACTAACCCTACTGAGAAATTAAAAAAAAATCTTACCTCATATACAGAAGTTCCATAATTTTTAAATCAGTTTGTCCACTACTTGCTTCCTAAGAGAGAAAGAAAACCTTAAACCAACCTCTGTCTGCAGGTTCAGCAAGGTGCTCTTTTCATTTCCCCCCCAAACTACAGTGTTTGTCATAAGAAAGGAGCAGCCACACACATTGCAGAATGCCAGCAGAGAATTTCAGTGCAAGAGATGGAACGTGATGCGTTCCAAAGCCCGTGTGTGTCCTGTATTGCGAATACTGCATCCTATAGGCACTGCTTTTTATTCTTTTTAGCAATGGGCTCTGGCTTTCTGCATCACCTTGCTGATTCCTGACAGTGATGTTTGCCATGCTAGCATGTCGCTCATCTGTCATAATCGGAGAGTAGAATTTGCTCATCTTGGTTGCCTGCCCTTGAACAGGAATGATCCACAGCCTCATTGGGAATTCAGCTGAAGAAAAGAACATCTCTTATCAGTACTCCTGACAGCTACTGATAAGCTGTCTTGTTTCCCTTGTTGTCTACAGCACAGCTCTTCATTTTTTTCCCCTTTACTATCAGTTACAAAAAAAAAAAAAATATTTCTTCCTGAGCTTTCAGTTGTGTCTTTTGGCACCATGGTGGCATACCTGCATTTTTGTCTCTCCAAATATTAAGTGAATACAGTAGAGTTCAAACTTCATACAAAGGCAAACATCTTCCTCCTTTCTTGCAACTGACTTCTCATGCCAATATTTACATCATTATGGACCTCCTTCCATTCTGCTCAGGAATCACAAGGCAATTAAAAACTGCCTTTATCGGCAAAAGAAGTTCTCTGATTTGAGCTTTGCCACAATGGCTGAACAGATTGCTTGTGCCAAGCAGAGGCCTCAGTTTCACAACAATATAATTCCAGTATATTGTGAATTTGCCATTTAATGCAGACTGTTCTGTTCGACACTTCTTGGTGGGGAACAAGAACACCCTAGGATTTTTTCCTGACACCCTAGGATTTTCACACTCAGAATGAAAGAGCAAGTGGCTGATGAGGGTACCCTGAATCTTAATGGCTTTGGAGTGATCACTGTTGTGCTGGTGACTCTCCTTGCTCCTGCAGGTTTTCCAAGTACCTAGATTGAGATGACCACTTGTTCTTTCTAAATTCAGTGAAGAAGCTGATTTAAGTCCCAGCTAAAATGCTGCAATCCTTTTCTACAAACCTTTACGCAATACCTTTACTAAAGATGAATTTCCACACTTTAGCAATTCTGCAACAACTTATACCTCTTCCAATTAGGGCAGTACTAAATCCATAAATTCTCTATTTTTTCCTGAATTACAGCACATCAGGTCCATTGCAACATTCGAGTCAGAACATGTCCCTAGAGTGGTATACCCATCATCATTCTACACCTTCCCAATTTATTATCATCATTTCACCAACTCTGCTCTTCCCCTTGGATGTAAAACTCATCCTAATGTAACGTGGCACGCTGCACAGCTGTGGGTTTGTACGCTTAGGATCTGCACAAATAAGAAATGTACCAAAAAGGCACCGAATCAGGACACAGCTGCAGGGTCAACCTAGATGTGTTTCAAATCCTCCTTTCTGTCAGAGACTGAAGGAACATCAAGGAGATGACTCACATTAACAACAATGGACAAGCCATTTTCTAGCGGTTCCTTAAGCCATCCATCATGGGGTGGTTGTGTCATAACTAAATCAAAGCTGATCCTACTGAGATTTCGAGCCCTCTGAATTATTGTAATTTCCAACACATGCAAATTGCAGGAAGGATAGCAAGTGTTGAGAGAGGGGGGATTTTTCTTTATTTTAAAGGTGGGGGTAAATGAACACAAGCCCCAGAGCATGTTGGTAATAGGAGACCTCCAAGTACAGGCAAATTGTGACTTTGCCTTCAGCTGCACCTGCCTTCATATACTCTAAAAATACCTTGATGTGATGAGTCATTCCCAAAAGCTTTGCCCCAAGGAAAAACAATCTTCCAAGAACTTTGAATTCTGACATGGACTCTTAGAAATTATATCTTCAGGAACTCTCCTTCTGGGAGTACTGGTGAGAGGATGAGTTTGCATGAGCTCTGGCCCACAAGCAAGATAGAAATAGCGCAGAACTTCTTTCTCCAGACTAGCAAACGTGTTGCTCCAGCAAGCAAAGAGACTGAAATATTTGTCGTTTCCTTCTTGGTTTCCTTCCTCACTCCATTTTTTAGTCTTTAAAAATTCAAGCCGTCATTTGTGCAATGCTTACATCTATGTAAACATCGTTGGTAATTACTGAAGTTATTAGTGTTTAAACAGAGCCCATTAGCTCTACCAAGGGTAGCAGCCTGTCAGGGCTGCATCGGACACCAAGATAAATATCCTCTTTTGAAATGCAGTAGCAGAGAAGATATACTTGGGTTTGGAGACTGGTAAATCATACACTGGTGATTTAGTTCATTGCCTTGCTCAAGACACCACACGACATTCAAACTCGTAGGATATGACAGAGATATGCTGAATGATGTCTACTCTTGTAGTGTCTGACAATTTTAATCCTCCACCGAAGGATACAACAGTGTGGGCCTAGTGCAGAGTCTACTGGGACAGATTCACCTCACCAGTCGCTATCCAGATGTATTGAACTGGGTTTGTGTTATCCAAAGGAAATTTCAGACTCTGCAAATATGAAACACGTAAAAGAAACAGACACAGTGTAGTCAGATTCTTCCAAGGCACTGAAGCGTGGATCTCCATCAGAAAAAAAAAAAAAAAAAAAAAAAAGAGATCCAAAAAAAAATTTAATNAGAGAGACACAGCAGCAAAAGAAAAATATATTATCCAAGGGAAGGTTTAATATAGTAGGCAAGAATGAGAACTCTGTCTTTATTCATAACTATTAATTTGAGACAAAAAATGAAGAAAAATGTATCTGAAGGATAAAATTAGTTGCAAGAGTAATCCTTCCTGAAAGTCTTTTTCCTGATCATTTTCTAGGTCATATTTCTCCCTCCTCTACAGCAACTCTTCTCTAAAAGCACCATTTTTTTTGCGAGGATATGAGATTTTTAAGGCCATATTTGACTTACAGAAGATCAAAAGTAGTTATGCATCCTTGAAAGCCTGACAGTCATTGGGATACAGGGGGTTTCTTTTAAGGTCTAGGTTCACAACAGCATCGTAAGTGCCCTGGGATCAAAAGCAGCCTCTCTCTCAACCCCGAGGGGCTCAAGTGCTTGCCTGGAAAAAGGCCAAGTAGTGATTTTTTTGCCTGCTTTTGTGAAAAAGATTGTGGTTTCAACTCATTTTAAAATGTACCCTGTTAAAAACAGTCTCTGAAGCAGTATGCACAGCTGTTCCCAGTGGAAAGGTAAACAAATATGTGCCAGAGAAAATTATCGGGGGGGGGAACGAGACGAACGACCATCTCCAGCTGAAGGAAACCCCCCCCTGGCAGCTACGGACTCAGCCTTTCTGGCAGAGCTGCTTAATACCATTTTGTGCATTTACTTGCAATGAGTGATGTAACCCACTGTGGTACAGTTAAAAAGAAATGAATGGGCTGGAGAAATATTGCACTTAAAGGACAAAGTGGAAGCTGTGCAATAATTTACCATCAATCCTTCACAAATGAAGAGAGCAAAGTGAAAACCACAAAAAAGTTCCCCCAAGTACTTTTCTTCACTGTAAATAATAGGGTGCTGATTTTCAAAGATGTTTGACTGTTTCTTTGGTGAATCGAGGAAGCTGCTCAAGCCCAGATGATGCCTCTGTCACTTCTTACGAGGCATTTTCCATCTGCAGCTGGAAGCAGCAGTGACTGATAATGAGGATGGTGATGGTGGAGACTGGAGAGAAGGTCAGAGCAGGGACTTCCCAACAGAATTGCATCCTGGGTACCGGAACAAATTGGTAAGACACTGTTGGGTACTAAACACTTTTGGAATCTCTGCCCTTTCAGCAGGTGTCTGAGTGGAAGACTAAGGAAAAGAAGTCCTTTTTTAACTTGGAGCCCAAGTTCCATAGAGCAGGGACTTCTAGTTCTGCTGTTGTACACCAGCTGGTGTCTATGTCAAAGCAAATATAAAATATCCATGAATTTCAGGTACTCAGACACATCAGTCCCTAAATAATCACACGCTGTCCTGCAGTGACGTGGAACAAACCTCAAAATTATTATTGGACTGACATTCACCCTTTTGCCTGGTTTTATGTTTGCAAATCCCAGTTTTACTTGCATCAGTAGTCTCCAAGGGGTCATGCTGTACACAGAGAACACACCCATAGAAACCATATATTCCTGTATGTAAGCCAGGCAGACATCAAACAAAAAGGCAACGTTTCAAAATTATTATTTAACTGCTACCTTCAGTTTTAGTCCACTCTAGACTGCACAAGCAATGCTTATCCAACCACGTGGCAGGCAACTAACTTCTCCAGCCAATGACTGGTCACCAGTAGCCTTGATTATCAAGTAGAGATCATCAGATGATTTTTGTGAAGCATTCATCCCCACAGAAAAAGAACAAGCCCATCACAGCTGAAACAGGCAAAATTCAATCGTTCGCAGCTGACGGGTTCTACAATTATCTGGTCAAATCCACTATTCACCCCTGCCTTTGAAGTAAGAACTCCAGTGACACTTACTGGCATGGATTCATGAAGTCAAGCACAAGGAAAGAGGAACAAAATGAAATGCCAGTATCTTCTCTTCACACTTTTTCAAAGATATTTTCCAAAAAGTGACCGAAATCAAATCCCTACTGAAGCCACAGTCCCCCAGATGAGCACCCTGGCCCCAAGGCTCTCTGTATAGACTACAGAAGTATTAATCACAAAGTACAACAGTGTTAACAAGGCAGATGCCTGTCAGCCAAGATGCTTCCTTGGAAGGTTAAGAGATACTAGTTGACACACACTCAGACAGAAGTAGGAGCTGAATCCAGGTCTCCCACATTATTGGAAAAAAAAAAAAAAAAGAGTCAAGAGTTAGATCAGTTGAAAAATAAGGGGAAAAAAAATTTAGAGATGGAGAACTACTACTCAGTTCTGTAAATTATACTGAAATCTACCTTCGTTCATTTCCTTTCTGTGTTCCTCCTCAGATTTAAACAGAGATGATCAATCAGTATGTTTTTTTGCGGGGAGGGGGTATGTGAGCACAGGGAAAGAATCAATTCTCATCTCATAGATACATACGGTAAGGTCATACTAATACATCACTCGTATTGCCACCTTTTTGCTCTCCAACAACTACAAAGTCTCCAGATTATGCTTTGTTTTCCAAACATTAACTTTTAATTATTTCAAAATAATTCTTGCTTTTCATTAAGAGTATGTTTCTTTAAAAATAGGCACTTACTTATACTTAGACATGAGTATCACTCCCAGCAATATCACACCATGTCACCCACTAGACAGGACCGCATCAAACTGATGGCTTTTCCTTCTAGTTTATTAAAGAAACCCAGGAATTTGATGTATTTCATGTCTCTTTATGTGTGCTTCCAGACTTCAGAGGAAATGAACTCAGTACTACTCTTGGCATTGATGGTGTCATTGTTTGAAACGCAAAGCCAGGATTAGCCACACTGCTCCGCCCAGTCAGAACTTGCAGCCCAAGTTTTCCTGCCATGTGAGGTGGAATTTTACCAGTTTCAGTAAGGTGCAGATTCTCAGATAATGTCAGAACTCCACAAAGAACATAAAGTTACATCCCTTTATCCAAAATAACAACCTTCGCCAAATACTTTCAAGATCAACACCTCCTAAAAATGACTAGGAGGAGGCAGGAACTGCTGATGGAATCCAGCTTGGATTCAACATTAGTCTAAAGCAAAACAGAGCAGTTTCAGAGAGAGGAGCAGTTCGTTAAGTTTTAATGCAAAGCCGTTGGAAGCCAGTTATTGCAATATAATTTCCTGCTGCTTTATTCATCTAGTAAAGTTCAATAATTGGAAATATCGTAAATCTAATTTGTCTTAATAATGTTGTTCTGCTATTGACTCTCTTTAAAGAAAGTAATCAACCAAGTGAAATTAAAAACCTTCCCCTAAATCAGGAAGATGGGCCAGATAATTTAACATATTGGTTTGCAACACAGAGCACGAGTGCCAAGAGAAACATTCCCAAACATCTTCTGTTAAATAAACTTATTTTACTCATTTATTCTATCAAAGACAACACACAACTGAGGACCTGCTTGACCTGTGTAGAGCAGAGACTATACGCACCAACCAGCTCCATCTATGTAGAAGCCAGGAATTTCCGTACCTGAGATATGTTTGGATTCAGTTTCTATCCATTAACTTACACATTCCTTCATGAAAGAGTCTTCATATTGTCTCCTTGACACCATTGTAAATGCCTTGCTGTATAGCATTTTATGTCAGAGTAAATTACAGGACTAACACTGAAATCTAGAGGGTTTGGGGTTTTTATTCTATGTGGCACGCGTCAAGTTAGTGAGTTGGTAAAACGAGGTGCACAGATTTCAGCAGGCTCAGAGCCACAGAATTCTACAGTGGTAGAAGCAGAACTCTTATCTTCCATGATCTTGCCTGAAATGTAAATATTTCTAATTTTTGTACCTTTCTGAAGAATTGTGCTTTTTTTTTTTTTTTTTAAAGCGAGCACATGTATGAGGGAAGATTTGGACGTTTGGGTACTATAATCAAGCTACCACAGAAAAAAAAAATAAAAATCCGAAGGAGCAGATCTCCTCCGGGCAATTTTGGAAGTTGAAAGACTATTTGCAATGTCAGTTCTTGAACAGCCAAAGCCTCTCAGTTCAGCATTAATCAGGATATATTTTAATCAAGTAGAAATAAGTGACCAAGAAATAAATCTGCAAATTAAGCAATAGCAGTGGATTTAGAAGTAAAATTCTTTCATTAACTAAATTAATGTAAGTGCATTGGGTGTCTTTCAGCATGAACTTGTGGGTTTTAGAGGGCCTTTGATAAATAAACCAGAGGCTTTATTCTAGGTAAAACAGCTTGATCAATAAAGACTGTGTATTTTTACAATTCTATTTATGATCACTTATTTAGAAATTAATACTTTAACTGATGTGCATATTTAAGATGTATTATCTTTATTATTTGCAAGTTCAGGGTGAAATGTAACAGAAAGGTAGATGACAGAATCAACCTTTTCTAGAATATGCTGAGCCAGAGATACTTAAGGAAAAAAAAAAGATTAAATCAATTTACAAAAAAAAAAAAAAAAGCACAGTTAACCAAAGCTTTCCAGGCTGTATAATCATCTGAAGCAAACAATAATCCTGTCATTGCTTGAATTAAAACCATGAAAAATGGATGCATTTACAATATATGGTGTGAGAGTTGCAGAAGAAGCTGGAGCAATCTTTGACCAGAGGATCTGGTAATGGAGTACCCCACCATATTTTCAAATATAGTTCTCCACCACAACCGTCATGTATCTTCGAGGTTCAGTGGCATATATGGAACTAGTTAAGAGGATTCCCCGCTAATTCCGTGGTAGACACAGAAGCTGTGTTAGATTTTTGGAGGGTTTTTTTAAAACTTTTTTACAAGTCTTGAGCTTGTCTCAGCTTTCAGCAGGCTCCACATGGCTCAATAGTCCTACAGCTGCCAGGCAAAATACACTCATCAAAACCACTGTAACTTTTCAGCTACAACACTGCATCAAAACGACTAGAACTTTGGAAAATGAATAGTGCCTATGAAGTTTTATGTTTGATATGCAGCACAGAAAACCCTACAGAAGCTTTAGCAGTTGCTTACATGTGAAAGAAGAGATGCTAAAATATATTAAATAACTTCAAGTCACTTAACCAAGAACATGGAAGCAAACCAGGACTAAACCTCCTGGGACTATGAAATGTATGTTAGAACCCAGGAGCTGAAATTAACAACTTTTTTTCCCCATGAACCCTCCTTTTCTAAAGTCTCCAACATTAATTTTTTTTTTCCAATTAAATAAAAAATCTCACATGCAACACAGGCACCAATCTAGTTTTCAAGTGCCTTGGAAAAGTCCAACTCTTTTTCTGAAGGCTTCAAAAGTATACAAGGTACAAAACTGTTAGAAGAAATTGTAAACAGAAAAATTCAATCAGGAAGAAGGCAGATCCTAAATCCAAAATTCTAGGTGTGCAAGGCTAACGCCTGCAGCAGAAATCTTGTTCATCGTATGTTGCTATTAGTGGAAGCAGGTAAGTGGACAGAAAACTGTATCCCTTCCTTATCTTGCTATGGAATATTTGGATCTACTTGGATCTGTTCAGGGCACAATCTTTATGCCAGGCAATATTCTATTTGCCTCACCCTCACATCAAGGCAAAGTCTTCCCTCAGGCATTTGGAAGAAAGAGAGTAGAGGGAGTAGAAGGAGCAATTAGATCCATCTGTTGAGTGTTTTCCTCTCTCTTTGTGCTAAATGGGAAAATGTGGCTTGCATTTGTAAAGCTCTAACACTTGCACCATTTCAAATGTCTTTTCTTTTGCCAAGTGAACTCTCAAAAATTAGATATTATTGTAGAAAGCACTGCCTAATGAGCCAGTGTCATTTAGAATATTCAGATTTATATCACCACCATCCAGTTTTCAAGCCCTAAAAATGCCATTAATAGGCTTCAGAAATACATGGGATGGTCACAAGGACAATAGACCTGGGTTACAGCTGTTCTTGCAGCTGCCATAAGCTTCACATGCTCCAGAGATGACAGTGATTGATAGTCAAATTACACTGCCAGTACTTTTCTGTGTCAGGCTCATTATTAGACACAAAGCCTTGGTTGCTCTTGGGAATTTGCTTCGTTTTGCTGTTCCCAAGATGAATTCTCCCATCTCCATAAAATAAGTTCACATAGTAGAATAAGATCACAAACATGTATGTCAAGCAGAAGGGGCCAGTCTCTTTTCAGTGGTGCCCTGGGATAGGACGAGAGGCAACAGACACAAACTGGAACCCAGGAGGTTCCACCTCCACATGAGGAAACACTTCATTCCTGTGAGGGTGACGGAGCCTGGAACAGGCTGCCCAGAGAGGTGGTGGAGTCTCCTTCTCTGGAGTCTTTCCAAGCCCACCTGGATCTGTTCCTGTCTGGCCTGCCCTGAGTGATCCTGCTCTGGCAGGGGGGCTGGACTTGATGATCTCTAGAGGTCCCTTCCAGCCCCTACCGTTCTATGTTTCTATGATCAGAAATAAACACTTGATGTGGTATGAACAATACAACAAATAATATTTGATGGTAAACAAACAAAATATGATGAGTTGCAATCACTTTTACAGTTAAAAGAATCTAGTTTTAGAGTGGCAACACTTTTCATGAGATGTTTTTTTGCATTGCTATGGCTCCACCTTTTAAAGGCAACTGTCATCATGTTAGTAGTATACTTAATAGTGGGCTTTTTAGTAATAGATTCTTACATCCACACCCATATTCCAAATATCCTTAGTCAGTGTTTCTTGTTTTACATATAAATAAAAGAAAATTCTGTTCCCATACCGCCAATCAAGATCTGGAGCAAACAGAGCCTTCAGCCAAGCTGCCAATCAACACATGCAGTGCAAACAAGAAGCTGGTCAAAGAAATATAACATTTTCAAGGAATCCTCCCTTCAGATTTTCCCATGCATGTATTTGGTATTTACAGATCACTAGTTTCAGATTATGTATAACATTAGCAAATCCTCACTACACAGCTGTAATATAAAAACTATGGGAGTGGCAAGTAGTGACACCTACAGAGATTTCCTAATTAAATAGTTCCATTCTAAGGATCCAATCAGCTGTTTAGTCATTTTTTCATTCTGTTTTTTCTTGATTGAAATTAAGCAAATTGAGCCTTTGCTTAGGAAGGCTTATTTAAGTAAGTTTCAGATATTTTTTCTTCTCTTTGGGAACAGAGTTCAGAACAAGTAAATTCTGCCTTTACAAAAAAAAAACCAAAAAACCACAGAGAAAGAGGAGAGGAAGCAGCAATTTCCTCCTTATTACCAAGTCTTTACAAGTATTCAGAGGTAAAAAGTGGAAGTTTGACAGAATCCATGGCACACTTGCATGTTTTTAGGGGGTTTAATGATAAATGGCCTTAAGAAAGTTGCTCAGGTTTGAAGAAGCGACCTACAATTGTTATGTTGATCTGGAGCAGAAACTCCAGCACTACTGTGCACATCAGGAACTATTCCAGGCTTTGCTTTCTGACTGATCATGAAGTCTGGTACCTTCACTACTATTTCCTCAGGTTAGAAGCCTATACTGTTACGCAAACTAGGAAGACAGATGTTCCCCACTCCTGAAAAAAAGGTAATGAGCAGGAAAAACTCATTAAAAGACTTGACGCTATCACACACACTACTTCACTATGGAAAAAGTTACCTGATGCTGCCTCTTCTATTTCTCCATCCTATCTAGAGCTACAAATATGTTTGCCAGCTTCCGCTACCTCACGCTTCCCATATCTGTGGCCAAAATTAAGTTATAGCTTAGGTAACACAACCAAAAAAGATGAAAAAAGGTTCTCTGTGATAGCTCTGCTCCAAGGAGAGGACCCACACAGGCTGCAGGTAACCTGACCTTAAAAATGACACTTCATAGCACCGCAAGCATCATCTAAACAGTAATGTTTTGTAAATACTGTAGCACTTTGATCTGGGCAGGCGTGAAAAGGAACAGATTAAAACAAATCCAAAGGAATAGCATTGCTCTGATCTCCATTAGCGAAACTATAATTAGAACTTCAGAAGTCGTCTTCTCTTCCTTGCTTCGTAATTGCAGTAATCTTTGAACATCCTATTGAAACGGCTTCAGAAGTTTCTCTTTGCAGCGAATGCAAGCACACTTTAAAAGGAAAAATAAAGGGACCTAATTTCCCACCAAGTAAACAAAATGACCCCCATAAACCTGTGATATTTTACCATGGACAGGTGAGCTGCAAAGGATACAGATGTAGATGGATGTGGATTAATGTGAGAAAGTTTCTAGGTGCAGTATCTGTCAATTATTTAAAATACTTCTTAAGAAAAATAGACAAAACACAATTTCAGTGTTGTTTATCCTTCGCGCTGTTATCTCTTCTTTTTTTTTTCTCTATTGTTTTCCTCTTCCAAACACCTCTGATTTCAAACACAAACGTCACCTTGGTCACAAATAAAAACTGTAAGACGTGCCCTTTCTTTTCTCTCAGTGCCCTGCCTGCTGTCTCAGTATCTCTGCAACAGCTGGCAGAGGCAGGTGAAGGCAGCCCCTGGCACATGCACATCAGCTCACGCTCAGCACAGATGGAGTCTTTAGATGACTTAGCTGCAAAAACCTCCCTGTCTCTCCTTCAGACTCATAATTCAGCCACAGTTGAGCAGATTATTGCAAGGATGTGAAAAGGCCCTGGCATTAAGGCAGCGTTTTAAGGGAACTAAGAGTTCACCAAACATTAAGGTTCTGTCACTTCTCTGTGAAAACAGTGCTGCAGTTATTTTATGTAGACAAAAATAGTATTTTCCCCCCAATGGAAGTCACACTTGCAAATAAGTAAATTATCCTATTTTACTTGAGTCTGTATTCCACAGAAAACTGCAGTCTCAAACTCCCTGCCCCCTGCCAAATTCTAGGCAACTGACATGCTATGGAGAACACTGAACCATCTAAAGTATACAGGGCATATTCTACTATGTATTGCCCTTAGCAGCCAGGTAACACATTGATTTGGTTTATTTGTTTGATTCCTCTATATTTCCACCACCACCTTGAATCAATTTCATACTGAGCTGCCTCCAGAGGCTGTTTATCTGGACTACTATGTCTACAGAAGTTCACTGCAGACACCAGTGTAGGGACTGCAACCACTCTTGGCACCTTGTTCTCTTTCTGTGTTTAGATTTAACAACAAAAAGTTTGTCCTCTACTAAAGCAGTCTTCAACACTCTGCTATGCCCAAGGGCGGTGGAGATGAAATCTGTTTGAATGAAAAACGACTTCTATTTAGAGAGAGAAACAATGCCTAAAACTGAAGCAAACACTCCAGATACTGAACGTGTTTCTATCAAACCGGCTGACATTTCTGCCAGATTACATAGTACTAAACATTTATGCTACCATCAGGGCTGGCGAAAACAGAATGTCAGGAAAGAAAAAGAAAAGAAAAACCATTTGCAAAAAGAGAAGAGAAACAACCAACAAAAGAGAAAAATCTAACTTGTTGCTGGTGGCGATGTGTTTACTAAAGCAGCTCTGGATGCCTCTTCTCAAGCAAAATACAGCACAGAGGAACTGTAAGAAGAGCTGAAGAGACAATGCACTTGGGAAAGAAAAAAACCGCACATGATGGCTCCGGTGTTCTGTTCTTATAGCAGTTCTTGCCGCGAGTCAGTAGCTGTTCTGAGTTCTACTGTAGTGTAAACAGCACTAGAAGGTAAGATTACCCAAGGGAGCTTTAAAGGAGGACGTCAGTAGCAACGCTCTCCTGCATTATAGAACACTGAGAGCCGTTGGAACACAACCTCCGTCGGTCTGTTAGCTGCTACAAATGCCTTACAGATCTGGCCTTCCTCAAAAATATGGGCTAAGTGAGAATTCATTCAATGAAATGTATTTTTATAGCACATAAATGTTCAACAGAAGCGTTTGGATGCTGGCCAGTTGAAGTAGAGCAAGTCTGGCTTCTGAGAAGCAGGGTGGAAAGCGCAGCACTATCAAGTCTCAATTGCACTCTGCACAGTCAAGCGCTAGGTAGAGAAGGTGCACTCTGCCAACTTTTAAGACTTGGAAGCTTTCAATGATAAAAGACATTTGAAAACCAACGTTAAGTCTGCCAGTAAAAGTCAGGAATAAAATGCCATAGGATTCAAAGCATCAAGTTAAGGAAGAAAGAACCCAGTGATTATTTCCCAAGTGTCTTTAGATCTCCTGGATACCTGGAATGGATTTTTTTTAAAAAAATATTTTTTAAATGTCTATGACCGGTCATTTTGTGCTTAGAGCAGTCATTCCAGACAGTTTTGGAAAAGCTGTCCAGTTTTACTGTCTGGAAAAAACAATAGCTGTGGAAAGATCTTTATAGATCTTTTGTATCTCTTTCTCCACAGCAATCAAGTCTATTACACTTGAAAGACTCATAAATTGCAGATCTCTTATGTACTTATTGCCACACAGTCCCCCATTTATAATCCCCATGACCTCTTCTTTTTTTCAGCTCTTAAATGATCTCTATTGTTATTGAGATACTTTCCATTCTTCAGTGACTAGTCACAATCTGGAGCAATCTGTTGTAGGACAGCAGGAGAAATAAGAAAAAAGAAAGATAAAAAAGCACAAAAGGCACATCTTCCCCCCCATTGCATTCAAGATTATTTGAGGAAGGTAAATGCAGCCAGCAGAAACAGAGAGAGGGGGAGCAAAATTCTTCATTTGCAGCCTTCTTCGCAGCAGGTCAGCATCTGCCGCTGGCCCCTGTTAACAATACAGCATTAAGGTAAAGAGTCCCTTTGTCTCACCCAAGGAAATATATTCAAAGTTCCAGCCATAAATTATACATTCAAAACTGAAGCAGGAATAGTTCTAGTCAAGTGCATTTGTTTCACTCGCTACGTTCATCTTCTCTGACAAACAACACTTGCAACCTCGCATGACATAAAAGAGTGGTTTAGGATTTAGTGCACTCCTGTGATTTGAAGCATAAATATTCATTGTAGAAAAATTCATATACACTAATGACTAAATAGCTCGTTATAGCAAGAGTCAGGTGGGGTGAAGTGGGCACAGAGGTTTGTGCTAAGCTCACAGAAAACTGTCTGCAGCCAATGCTTGAGTGAAGCAACTGAGGTCAAAGGGTAACAAGTATATTACTTTTACATGCACAGGGCAAAAAGTATGGCTGCATTCAAGGAGATACTGCTCCTTTTTCTAGGCTTAGAGCTGAATGAGAAGCTGTGAAATATGCTCTGAACTAATTATTTAATTTCAAGTTCCCACGGTTGGCTGAACCACTACTTGGATTACAAAGCACAGCGTACAGAGGTGCTTGCAGTTGTCCAGAGCGGCCGAAGGGGTTTCAAACGTCTCTTCTAAATTTTCATTCGCACGCTAAGAAAACCCCTCACAAACGTCAGCTTCACAATTACAATTCATGTGCTGGTATATAGTTATATTGTAGTCAATATAATTTACAGGCTTTTGCTTCTTTTTTACAGCTTGGTCTATTTTCAAATACACACTTTACTGTAAAAGTAAAATAAATTGCTCAGATTTGGAGTCTTACATCCATAAGAAGGCGCTTTTTAAATGAGCTTGGAGACAGTGGATGGTATTGAATTCTCGTGGGCACTGAATGATTTACATGTGTTTTCTACAGCATCTAACACACTGAAGTTCAGAGCCCAAGAGGTTTCTTAGCATTATTGGAATAATAATAATGGATAGAGTAAAGCAATGTGGTTCAGTTTAACACAATATAATATTTTCCTCCTCTTCAGAGTGTAGAAAGCCATATACCCAGAGGAAGATGTGTACCTCCTCTGCCAATAACAGGCCTATCAGGTTCCTGATTTATTGCCTCATGGATGGTTACGTTTTTTGATCAAACATTGCCATCCAGTGGCAAGAAGAACGGTGGTGTAAATGCCATCTAACAAATCCTGACCAGTTTTCCAGTGCAACCTGGCCTCAAAATGGCATGGGCAAATTAACAACTTCATTTTGTTTCCTGCTACCACATACTCTTCTAATTTTACATGAGAGAGCACAAAGATCATGCAGGTATAAAAGTTCCTAGCTAGAAGCACCTCATCAGAGCAAATGCTGAGAGTTGAAAGGTATTTTTTGAGTTTTCCTTGCCATTTAAGCCCAGCTAGTATTTTCCAGGTACTAGTCTAACGCTCAAGGCAGCTTAGAGCCTGTCCCAGTTGACACTCAAGGCTGGAAATACAAAATCAACACCTGACCACTAGAAGCAGACTGAGAAATCCTGCTCAGCTGTTCACAACTCTTCCCAGAAAAGATCAGTCTCAATGTGGGTGTTTGGAAAGTACAACCATTGACACTTCCAGTATAATAGTAAATGTTTCTGAGCAGCCAATTCTGAACTCTCTGCCAAGCACATTGGCCCTTTTCTTCCCCCTGAGATTGGCCTTTTCCTACTCTTCACACCCTGAGAAAACAAGGGACTGCAGGAAACAGCTTGGTCAGCTCTTGCTGAGGTCTTGATGCCCTGATCAGAGCTGATCATAGAGTCCTTAGGGTAGACACTTTTAGCACCATCACAGTCCCAGGACGTGCTGGTCTCTACCGACTTTACCCACCTTCCCCACCCTGTGGTAACCTGCAGCATTAGATTTCTCTTTTCTGGGTGAAGTTCTACAGTTCAACTAATTCTCAGCTCACCTTGCAGTCTACCAATTTTCCAACTGTGGTTGTAACACCAAGTCTAGTTCAGCTTTTACCACTATACGAAACCTTCCCTTGGAACATCTCACCAGCCACTGATTAAAGGCACTCAAAACAGCTTCTTTAAAAGAAAATAGGAAAAAGTGCTATGCAAGAGTATACACTCTCCTTAACATATAGTTATGTTTTGTTGGTATGTTTTCAGGAAAAAGATGCAGAAGATGAGACTCTTAATTAGAAACTGTAAAAAAAAAAAAAAAAAAAAAAATTCCGCCAGCTTTAAAATTCCGAGAAGTTCTGCAAGTTACTAACCTTTTACCAGAATCCTCTAATAATTCTCATTGTTACAGTTAAGAAAAGATCACAGGGACAGAAGAATTTCCATGTAATCCCTCCCAATAGGGCTCCTGATCACAGCACCACACTCGGAAACATTCTCAGAAATAGTCAAGCTAGAAAGTACTATAGACATCAAATCGCTTATTCTGGTTGTTTTTACCGTGTTTTTGTTTGTTTTTTTTGTTGTGGTTTGGGGTTTTTTTTATATATATATATACAGAATATCTTTTAGAACAGTGAGGAAATCTAAGCAGTAAGGTTTTTGTTCATTTGTTTTGATTTTTCATCAAACCTCTCTATGCCTTGCACATCCTAGCCCTGTGTGATTGGTTGTTACTGTACTTCACCAAAAAAAAGAGCTCTCAGGTTGGGTGGGAGGGGGGATGTTTGTTTGGATTGCTTTAAGGGTGGGGTTTTTTGCCAGCAGAGGCTGCTATATCCTTTTAGTTCAGAAAACACGGCCAACTCACAATAACACTAAAATAAAAATATTGTGGAAATTGCTTGCTCTAAGGAAATCAGTAACACATGGAAGTTAAGCAAATAAACAACTAGTTTTCTCTAAACCCTACACTCTTCTCTCATCCTCAAATGTTTTTCAACAAAAGCTCATCTTGTTCTTTCTTTCAGGTCTGTAACTTTCAAAGTTACAATAAGGCTACAGCTGAACCTCATTCAACAGCTACATCACATTTCTGTAATATTTATAGGCTTGTCTACAATATTTATCCCCGAGATATTTATTCATCTCCGGAGAATAGGAGATTTATTTTCTCAGCTCTGCAGCATGGCAAGAATTCTTATGCATCTCTGCGGCTCGGGAAGGTCACAAGCCCCCCCAAATTTGGCTGGGAAGGACGTTCAGACCTTCGGAGTCTCCTTGGTCAGTGCTAACACCACAGTTACTACCTGTCCTCCATTTTAGGTGTAAGGATCTAAAGTATTTCTCAATGATGTTTAAGGAATGGGTATATTTTACTTCCTATTGAAGCAGCTTTCATTTTTTAAAAAAGAAGTTGTAAGGCATTGAACAGCGCAGTTAATTCAGCTTTAAGATCCGTGTTACAGGGCAAATTCTGCTGCAAATTGAGTCTCAGTCTAAAGTAACTGGTTACACGGAATCAAGTATTGCACAAGTCTGAGCATTACCCAGGAAAATCATCATCCTGGAGTAGAACAAGAGAGGTAATAAATAGAAGAAAGAAAGAAAAGGCACGGGAAGAAAATGGACAAATAAAGGCTGTAGTTTATATTATGATTCTATTTTAAGGAATAGCCAAATATACTTGACATCCATATTTATACACTTTAGTATTGCAGCCTAAGGTGTCCTCCTGCAGCCTCAGACTTCACTTTGACAAATCTGTACAGTCCACTGCTTTGGCTGAGCCAAGGGCCACCAATGCCAAAAAAAAAAAAAAAGAAGAAAAAAAAAAATTTCTTCTCTTCTTTTTTTTTTGATCAGGGCTAAAATTCAGCAAATTGGAACCTGGTCAGCTGTGGCTCAGATGTCAAAAATCCAGGCTGTACTTAGAGAAACCAAAACACAGACCTGTAACACTTTCATTTAAACAGCAGCTAGTCAAACATCAGAAACCACTTTGATCTCGGGTAGTTTTTTAAAGAAATTCAGGCTTCTACAGCATTTAGGGTATGCTGTCCTAGCAGATCTTCTACTAGAAGTCATAAAAACATGAGGATATTTTATAGAGCAAAAAATCCACCCCTTGACTTCCCATATTTAACTGCTTTCCTCTTAATGATAGAATACAGACAACGTTTGGATAGTGGAATTCCTAAGAGGCTTTCAGTGCTTTAACATAGTCTTCAGGTAAAAAATATCAACATGAATGCTAACAAGGGAAAGGACCCTTTATCTTCCTTACACATGAACATCCAAGCTAAGTTGGAATCTGCATGACTATGCTTTTAAGAGAACTTCCTTTCCTTAGCAAAACCCTCAAAGATTCAATGAACTTGACTTTATTTGCTTTTTTCAGCTCTCGACAGATTCATACAGCAAAGGACTTTTGGTCTACAGGGTGAAGTCATCTGCAAACATCAGTGAAATGAAGCACAGCAAGATGACAAACATGAGAGCAACAGTTGTCAGAATAAGACCTTTCAGTTTGTTTTTTCTTGCTTTCTTTCTAAGATTTCTCTGGCTGCTCTATTCCCATTAGACCTTTTACAATGCGCATACTGACAGCAGATCCTTGACATCGGTTGGAGGAAACCATCAACAATATAATCATATCCTGCAGCCTACAAAATTAGCGTTCCCACAAGGCACACCTATTAGTGCTTCCATGGCAGAGGATACATCTGGCTACGTTCTGCATGAGCCCAGACATCCATTGACTCCACTCTTACTTCCTCCTGAAACATCGACATCGACTGTTCCCCTGCTCACTAGGAGGATGAATTGTTTTGAATGGAAGAAAGTTGGGTTTGTCTGTAAGTTTTAGAGCAAGCACATAGAGCAACTCTTTAAATTAAAAGGGTACTGGCTCAAGTTTACAGCAGCTGATGTTCACTGGAGAAAAGTTAAGAGCATTCCTTTTCACTGGAGTGGTGTACAGAAGGTAAGCCCACCCACCTGTGCAGAGAGGGACAGCGATTCATGCACACAGGATGGCACAGAAGAGAATGATCCCATCAGAACCATCATCAGCTTTCCCAGACTGCTTTCCTGGTCTTAGAATTGATTACAGAAAAAACAAAAAAAAATTAAAAATATACACTTCAGAAAATTTTCAACACTTAGAAAATAAAACCTTAATAAAAGCCAAATGTCAAGAATGTTTCTAATCATATAATTGTCAGGGTTGGAAGGGACCTTAAAGATCATCTGGTTCCAACCCCCTGCCATGGGCAGGGACACCTCCCACTACAGCAGGTTGCTCAGAGCCCCATCCAACCCGGCCTTAAAAACTTCCAGGGAGGGGGCTTCCACCACCTCTTTGGGCAACCTGTTCCAGGCTCTCACCACTCTCCTGGGGAAGAACTTCTTCCTAACGTCCAATCTAAATCTCCCCTCCTCTAGTTTGGATCCATTCCCCCTTCTCCTATCACTACCTGACATCCTAAAAAGTCCCTCCCCAACTTTTTTGTAGGCCCCCTTCAGACACTGGAAGGCCACAAGAAGGTCTCCTGGGAGCCTTCTCTTCTCCAGACTGAATAACCCCAACTCTCTCAGCCTGTCTTCCTGGGAGAGGTGCTCCAGCCCTCTGATCATCCTCACAGCCCTTCTCTGGACACGTTCCAGCACATCCAGATCTTTCTTGTAATAGGGACTCCAGAACTGGAGGCAGTGCTCCAGGTGGGGGTCTCACCAGAGTGGATTAGAGGGGGAGAATCCCCTCCCTCGACCTGCTGGCCACACTTCTCTTGATGCAGCCCAAAATGATCCAATGATACCACAGAGAGGAAATGCAGTAGTCAGTACCACGCAGAGCACATAGAAAAGGTAGAACGTCCTTGCAAAAATTGCACAGGAAAGCATTTGAAGTTGAGTGGGAACAGAGGACAGAGAGGAGGTGTTCCCCAGGACTCAGATCACAAGCCATGCCCATACCATACAACGGCATTTTATAGTCATCAAATGAGCAGCTCAAAATACTTAGACCAAGCACCTGCAAATGATCAATACTGTATTTATTATGCACGGTCTGTGGTCAGATTAGCACATAAATCAGCCATAACTGAGATTTTTTTTCAAGTTTAGAATAACAATGTAATTGTTACTTGTCACTTCAAGAAGGGCACTGCCTGCATAGCAACCAAGCAACCACTTGGGAATCAGGACCTGTTTAACTTTCGTGGCTATCGGGCAAAAAGAACCCCACCGTGCTGGTAACAGTCTTCAGTTCACTGGAGCATAGGGCTGCCTGCTCAGAGAGGCCTCCACAGCCTGGAGAATGAGATGAGAAAGTTCGTGAAAGATCCAGTTACTATTTTCAGCTATCTAACAAGTTTGTTAAAGAGAAGACAGAGCCAGACCTTCTCAGAGGTGCTCTACAAGAGGGTAAGAAGACACAAACGCATGGAACAGCAAAGGATATTTTGCTTATATATAAGGAAAAAATATTCTTCATAATGGGAGTGTTCAAACACTGGAACAAGCTGCCAGAGATATAGTGGAATCTTGTCATTAAGATATTTAGTCATTAAAATAATTGGGAGCAAACTTTTTAGCAGGGCCTCTTGAGACAGGACAAGGGGTGATGGTTTTAAATGAAAAGAGGGAGATTTAGACTGGAGAGAAGGAAGAAACTTTTTACAATGAGGGTGGTGAGATGCTGGAATGGAATGCTCAGAGAGGTGGTCGATGCCCCATCCCTGGAACCGTTCCAGGTGAGGTTAGACAGGTTCTGAGCAACCTGCTGTCATTGCAAACATCCCTGCTCCCAAGGGGGTTGGACTAGATGACCTTTAAAGATCCCTTCCAACTCAAACCAGTCTGTAATATTCAAAACTTGACTGGAGAAAAACCTGTTCTAGCCTCAAAGTTAGAGCCAAATTTTATATTGGCCGTGTTTTGAGTAAGGACTGGATGAAATGACCAGTCAATATCCCTTCCAACCTTAATTACCGTATAAGTCTATGATATTTAGCTTTCACGTCCACTATGTATGCCAATTCGAACAACATTTATCTGGTCCCATCCCCTGCACAGAGCTGGGAGAGCTTCAGCTGGAGCAGGTTATAAAATATTTCTTCCTTCTAGCTAGCCTGAGTCTCCCCCTTTTAATTTAAAACCATTACCCCTTGCTCTGTTGCAATAGGCCTTCCTAAAAAGATTGTGTCTCTATTTCTTATCTTTCTTATGGTAAAGATGATTTTTAAAAAAGTACATGCAATGTATAAATAAGAGCACAGTCTGTAAAGCCTGTTATTTCATTTTCACTCTGTTCAACCCAAAGATGTCAGATAAAGCTCTGATCTTTGTATAAAATAGTTCTGGAAAGAGGCAAGTTGATTAGACAGGTCAGAGGGGAAAAATAAAAGTGTTCAAATGTCTCAAAAATATAGCCTAAAATAGAAAAAAAAGGATTGTTTAAAGATGAAGCAGAGGCAGAATCCATCATTAGAGAGGCAAAATAATTGTCTCATACCATCCACAATAAAAAGAAAATGAAGGCAACAAAGAGCTTAACTGGTGGAAGAGAAATATTTTAGCTCTCAAGAAGCACTGACTTAGGTGACTTTGCAAATTCTGTCAAGACTTGCACCTGCAAAATCCCACATCCGAAGACTGACAGGCACTGCGTGCTGCAATGAAAACTGTAGTTATAATATCATGGATTATTAGCCTATCCTTTGTTAGAGTCTAGAAGTAGTTTACAGAAAGAGTTTGTGCCTGTCTGGTCATTTACATGTCCAACCCAAATTCTACCTGCATTAACTTACCATTAAAAATGTGCATATCCAGGTAGCAGAAACAGGCAGCAGACAGAGCAGTTCTGAAGATAGCAGAGATTTCAAAATCATTTCTTATTAAGCAGAGTTTTGTATTCTTGTGGGTTTTTTAAGTTTTGAAAACTTTGTGCCAAGAACTGTTGAAATTAATTCTGAAATTATTTTACTACACCTTGGCATTACTTGAAGTAATATACAGTATTTAAACCATTTTAAGAAGGTTTATTTTCAGAGCTTCAAAAAAAAACTTGAGAAGTGTGCCATATGATTCCTTAGAACCATGCTGTATCCTCAGAACATAGGCTTTTTCCAAACCCCAAAAATTCCACTCTAAAGCCATCTATCATCAACGATTCTAGATAAACATATAATATCATTCCCCTCCACTCATCAATAAATCTTGTAGAAGATCATCTTTCTTTTAAGCACTGATAACCAAGCTTCTTGGCCTTAAATAATTAGATGTAAATATAAACTGTCAGAGGATGTATTATGACATTTATCAGGCAGCTGTGGGAAAGGGGGTTCATGGAATGGCTCTCAGATGAGCAAGAGTGGTAACAGTGCCCAAAACCCTCACTACTGCACTGTGGGGTGCAGCTTCCACAGATTTTCAGAGGAAGTTGAGATTTATTGGCGAGTTCCAACACTACTCATATCTCAATTGCCAGTCACGCGATATATATCCCTATAATAGTAACCAGGCACTAAAGATTATAAGATACTTGCAACTCAATAGCCCATATGTTTGTCATCATGGCCCCAGAATTTCAAGCCAGGAGAAAGACATCAGTTCGTTGTCCTTACACTGACAAGCTTTAACATCTCAAGCTCACAGGTCTGTCCAAAGTTAAAGAGTGTAAAAGCAACTCAGTAAATTTGCAGGTCACTTGAGTGTAAAGCTACATTTTCCTTTATTATCCAAAGGCGTACACCACCTCTGAAAGAAGCCATAGGAACAGAAATATTTATCATCTCACTTGGCAAAATCAGCCACTGAAGCAGTTCCTGGATCGCTCCATAAAGAAGTGAAACATTAAGTTGTCATAAATAGTTTTCTATAGACTACAGAAAAGATCAACAAGTTGTTTTTTCTTAAACTGCACCAGGAGGTGTTACTATTTCTTGAACTTGAATGAACAAAGTTGTCAAGAGGAACACTATGCCATTATAAACAAGCACCAGATGGTAGAGTGATTTCTCTAATGCCCCGTTTAATTATTAAGTAACTATGAACACAGGAAAACACAGTTGAACAAGAAAAAAATGGACATGTAGCTACGTTAAACAAAGGTCATGATCTCAATTCTATTTTTCCTCAAAATATTTCCTAGGACAAACCAAACAGAAAATAGAGCTCTTCATTTTTAGAAACCAGCATTTAGGCACCAGCAATTAGGACTAGCTCTTCATCATGGGTTTCCACACCATGAGCCAGATTACTCCATCATTATTCCTGCCGAGTATCATCCCATATCATGAAAATATTGCTTTTAGCTGTAAACACTCTACTTTGAAAAAGGCAGTATATGGGTGGAAAAAAAAAATTCTCCTTCCTAACTGCATAGTGCTTATGCCTGGATTTAGAAAGGAACAACTTCCTCTAAGAAATTGATTATCAGGCTCTTGATTCTAAAGTACTAAGTCAAAACCCATCCTTTGCAACTTCACAAAGTGTTTTGTTCTCAGTGATTGTAATTAGCACAAGCATTAAACATTTAACTTTTCTCATCTACAAAAACTATGACTGGCTAATGTAATTCTGTCAATAAGATGTTTTCTAATGTGCAGTTTCTCTGAACTCATAAAAAATTACAAGAACACACCGTTGACATTTTCTGCTCATAACTTGTACAAACACTTCCTGCTCAAACTGTCTCATCAAATCCTTCTAGGAATGTTTTGGAGGCATCTAATTACTAATTTGAGCCGCAGATGACAATGACAGAGCGCAGCAAAAGACAAACTTTACCCAGTGACCTATATCAACAGCACTACATGAAGCAAGCAATGGCAGTTTTCTTGACCTCATTGTTTTTTCCTATCTCCCTTTCCGCAGCCCTCTGCTTTCTTTCCTTTCCCTTGCATTCCTCTTCCTTTGAGGTACAGACCATTGTCCTGAAGGCTCTACAAAAGGTCTGAAGGCTCCTTCACCTCTGCATATAGCACTTCTCCTCAACTACAACACATCCTACAATTTAGTCCTACCTGAGTGCAATTAAACCTTCATTGACCCCTTACTGGCACACAAATGTAATGTTTTAAGATCCAACTACCCTTCATCCGATCTCACTTTCTGCAGGTATGCTGGTATTTCAGAAGCCATCGTGGTTGGTACCTAGTCAGCTAAAAATGAAACACAAAACAAGCATTAGCACCCTGCTGGTGCTGCTGCCAGAATTCCTCCACAGACTTATTGTCTCAAAGAAGCTTGGAGGCCTTTGGGATCCTGTTGATAAGGAGCAGCACTTAACAGTTTCCTTATTCCTACCACTGCAGAACAATGAGACCTGAACCACCCACTCCTGCTGAAGGTACAAAAGGGCCACAAACTGCTCCCGGTTCATCTGTCCAGGCGCCCTGCCTGCCCACCCCCAGCCATCATCACACCCCCACCTTCAGAATCTTCTCAAGTGCCTTCCTAAGCAAGAGATGCCAAATTTAAGAGAAATGTATCCTTCCTTCTTTTTTTTTTTTTGGTCAATCCACAATTCCTTACTGTTGATCACGCTAAAAAATTACTCCCTGTATTTCTTTTGCTGTATATAACTCTCCCACATACAAATTCACTTTTGTTCTGAAATACAGAATATTCCACAAATTTCCTTAGATTGTTCTTCTCTCCTTTTTTACTTTGTTCCCCTTCTACAATCTGTTACATAGAGTAGCATTTGTGTCTCTGGGGCCAACAGCCAGTAGTTTATGAAAAATAAATCCACACTATTGCAATAGTTTTTTTCCTCTTCCTTTCTTTTTCTCTTCCTTCCTTTTTCTCTACTTTTAATACAGTCATACATTCAGATGCTCTCAGAGAAAGCAGAGTGTAGGGGAGGAGTGAATTCCAAATCAGAAACCAAAATTGCCACCCATCCAATTGTGATCCACTTTAGAAGTGCTCTAACTGAAATTTGCAACACGCAGCTT
Source organism: Baryphthengus martii (assembly GCA_013396935.1). Lineage (NCBI taxonomy): Eukaryota > Metazoa > Chordata > Aves > Coraciiformes > Momotidae > Baryphthengus > Baryphthengus martii. Next base: position 54,100 of record VWZK01002983.1, read on the forward strand.
CCGAATCAGTGACTTGTAGTTTATTATGACATCCTATTCATCCTCATTTCATAAAGATTACTAGACTAAATCTCTATCCATCATTAAAATACTCCTATATTTCACTATATCAACTAAGATCTGGGGTGCATGAATAACATTTAATGCACTTCACAGGTTTAAAAAGTTTAAAAAATCATCTATTACATCCTAGTTACAGTGAGAGCATCTCTGCCGTCGGCTCTGCAGCATCATTCTTATTAATGTACTTCTACATTAAGGGCCTAGCTCACCTTCCAGTTGGTATTTACCATAAAAGTGTGTTACTCTCTTTTGCTTTAACTATAAGCTCCCTATGCGTCTCTTTCACATACTTTCCCGCATATCCGTATCTATTTACTGAGACTAGAAATAGTAAGTCACTAAATGAGAAATAATAACCAGAAGAATGTTTTGCATCACACAAGAGAGCAGATGGACAGACAGTCTGATTTGCTGTCACCTGCAAGCAACACCATTTTCTCTATTGGAGGGATCAAAGGAAAGCCCAGTCTCCAAACTCCTGAAACCTGCAGAAGAGCATGACACTTCAGCCAGGCATGATAAGTCCTTGTGCTAAACAAACCCGTATTTGCAGCACGTCCCCGTACAGAAGTCAGTCTGATGCTGCAAATGCTAATGGACTCGTGGTCATGGAGAAGGGTATCACCTCAGGCATCTTTTGCAGAGTGACAGAAGCGAAATGTTCCCATGCTCCACAAGCCCTAAGAAATGAGTTCAGGGTTTTGGTGAAAAACATTTACTCAGTGGGTAAGCAAAGTGTCAGCTTCAAGAGCTTCTGTCCCAGCCTGAGAATCAGCAGTAGCTGAACAGTTGGCTCACACTTCTGTTCTGTCCAGCCCCCAGCCTGTGATGGATGGGATGGTGGTGGTGGTACCAACAGAGCACTGAGGTGGCTGAAGTGTGCAGAAGGGAGACAGTCTGCTCTTGGACAGCTCTTGTCCCACACTGTGAGCCCCACTGGAGGTTCAAAGTCTGAACAAGGCTGATAAATAACCTCGTATTCCACAGTGTTAGATATTGGCAGTTTTCCACCCTTACTTTCAGCATGTTATGTTCTATTTACTTGAGGCTGAGGCTCTCTTCTCCTTCATTACCTTCAGCATCCAAAGCCAAAACCAAAGGCTCAGTGAATTAAGCTTAGCTCCTGGCATCTCTTGTAAGGTACTGTAGTCTAATTAGAGTTTAGCTCTCATTTAGAGTGTTCATTTACAATGCTCTGTGCCCCACCTAGTAACAACCACAAATTCTGTTTACTGTCAACTGCACCTTTTTTTTTTTTTTCCTAAAAACCGTTTTACTGGAAAACAGTTTTACTTTTATCTTTTCTTCTAAAGTGACTATTTGCCAGACAATGGCTCCTCACCCCCCCTTTCTCTCCCCGCAAAGCCAACACATTATTTTCATTCAGTATTACAACTTAGTTCCATTTCCCCTCCAGACTACAGAAATTATCCTGAAAATAAGGTGATGCATCACAAAGCCAAATGCACTGACTTGAATTTCCTGATCAAAATCAACAGCGTTGCACAGGCTACGAGCACGTCCTGTTCATGCCATCAAGGAGATCAGTACCCATCAAGACAAAGGAATCTTTCCTCGCTTTCATGAATCAGAAACCAAAGTTTCCACCAACTTGATTCCTTTTGTAATTCTTTCACGTTCCACTTAACTGAAAATAATTGTTTGATTTGTGGTTTTACAAGAACCTCCTTTAGCGTATTTTGCAATTTATGTTAAAATGCTATATTCTGTTAACATTTTTATTATTACAAAAGGCGAGCCCCCAAGGCACCTGAGAGAGCCTGATTCTAGTAGTATAGCCGTTTCTGCATTTATCTCATTCTAAGGAACTTTAGGTCCCACTGCTTATCAGGATTCTGACCATGAGGAGTCTCCTTTTCACCATCATGTTTAGCCCAGGAGTAAATATGGCCGAGTTCACAGTTGGTTAACTTTGTCAGATTTGCTTTTGACCAGTCATACACAAATGAATCTACGACATCACAGGGTGACTTAAAGAGAAGTTAAAGGCATGTTAATTTTAACTCTTGGTACAATTCATGGATCTTAACCAGTCTTTTTTGTTTTTATTGTGGGGGTGTTATTTGTTTAACATGAGCTTTCATTTCTGCCACACTTGAATTGCCGAGTCTTATTACCACTCAAAGTCTTACCTGAGAGCAGATTTACCTCCTGCATCATCTTCAGGAGATAAAGCTGATCCTGGGAGCTGGCCTGACATCCTTGATCCCTTCCTTCTGAAGAGTGTACCTCTCGTCAAAGGTGATTTAAAGGGCAACCCCCACTCTTTGGTAAGACAAGGATCACAGATAGCTCAATGTCAGACATCAGGAGCTGAAAGTATGATTAGTATGAGCCCTAGTTGTAATGGTTTGGTGGGTGTGGAGCAGTTCTGGTCTGGTCTTGCCCTTTGGGTTGGAGCAATGAAAAACTTTCAGCTGAACTCATCACAAATCCCTCAACTTCACCAAAATGCTGTAGATGTGAAGCAGCAGACAAACCCAATCTCATCAAAAGCCTGGGAATGATGATACTGCTTTCCTCCTTCACTGAAATGGCACTTATCCTTGTCCCTTATCCACATACAATAGCCCACCAGCAAGGGCACTAGCCCACCCAAGGGACTAGCCCCAAGTCCTGGTCCTGCCTGTTTCACCACAGACTAGAATTTCCACATGTATTCAGTGTTTAAATCTAGTGACCTCAGACCATAACTACCATGGCAATCGTAGGCAACAACCCACAGCATATGTTTCATATCACACCAATCTAAAAGAATCCTAAAAATGGTGGGAGTGCCATCACTGCTAGAACTCATCTCACTCTGGTGAACAGCTGTTCATACAGCAAGGCAAGGGACTGAGGCAACAGCCTGGTAAACACCCACCGCTGTACAGCATCTGTCTCCTGGAGAACACAGCACCTTTAATTTCCTTGTCTTGCACTTCTTGGCAAAGATCTTTGTACGTTTACTAAAAAAAAATGAAGTAAAGCACTACTAGCCTTAAGCATATTAGCTATTGCTAATATGATTAACGCATATGAGTAGAGGAGTAAAAACAAAAAAAACCCCAAAACTAAAAAACAAAAAAATCCCCAAACAAACCAGCTTGGGTGGTGCCCGGCAGCACTTCCTATACATAATAAGCCCGTTTGCTATAGTCTCAGCACCAACAGAGTTGGAGCAGTGCTCGAGGCCAGCTCTTGTAGCACAATTACCTCTAATCCAGCCAAATTACTCAGAGTCAATCACTCAAGATACTTAAGTGGTCGGCATAGTAATGCTTGCTAGATTGATAGGACCTCACAGTGGCATTCAAATAAAGGGCACCTTATAATTACTGGTAACGGAACTCCTGGGAAGATAAATTGCGGGCTCCTTTTTATTACAGTTTTACAATGACCTCTAGTGTAAAATAATTAGCAGGAAACTTTCTTGAGTTACAGGCTACTATTCAACCAACTCCCATAGTTACAGCGCAGTTTGGTTTCTGCCATTCTTCAAATGAACAAATATGACATACACACTTCCCCTTTCACCTACAGTATCTTCTGTGGATGGTCTTGACAGGTAAAGAGCGATCCTACTTCCCTTGGCAAAAGCCACCAGAGGCAGATGAATCTGTTATTCAGCAGTGATAGCCGGCACGCAACGAGTCCCACCATTTTAACTTGTCTTTCATTAGATCAATTGTTTCCTTTAGCACAAAGAACCCTCAGTTCCAGATGAAAATTACTAAAAGTCATCACAGAGCCTACGTGAAACTCCAGTGTCTTACCTAACGCACCCAAAGAATTCTGAATTTTAATAACGGCTTCCTAACAAAACCAGACAAGGACTCAGGAGAAGAGAGTCTACAAATGCAATATTCTCTCATGTTAACTGAACTTCAGATAACCTTCCTTTTCCTTTTTAAAGCTTCTGGATTCCACTCTGCCCCCACCCTCCATGTTTCAAGGTGACATTTCTATTCTTGGAAACTGGAAAGGTCTGATCTGACATTCAACATCAGTGTGACACTAACTTCTAATCCAGTTGCATAGATTCCTAGTTCATTAATGCACAGCAGACTCAGCGCCAACTGGAGAGTTGCAGTGACAAATGTGAACCTACAGCATCTGCTGACTAGTCATCCAGTAGTCTTCACATTTGATAGTAACAAGCTAAATAACATTTTAACACCATCGCTTTTGTGCAAGTACCTTTCAAAATGCCTTGTCTGCCATATATTTCATGGTTACATGAAATAATTGTTGCTATATAATAATTTTTAACCTATGTTGCACTTAAATGATGGTTCTCCACAGTTATTTTGGGCTTGCTTAGAATTCCAGTGCAGCTACCAACAGAAATTCACCTGTACCATCTTTAAAGTGGTTAGAAAACCCAAACCAAGTTGACACCCAATTTTTTTTAAGCATGAAAGCAAGAAAAGTCTAACGTAATTAAGCCTGATTTGAATAATCCACGCAATCACAGATGGTTTGAGTTGGAAGGGGTCTCAGGAAGTCATCTTGTCCAACTCCCAAAGCAAGCAGGGTCACCTAGAGCAGGTTGTCCAGAACTACGTCAAATAGCATCTCCAAGGTATGGAAATTTCACAGCCTTTCTGGGCAGCCTGTTCCAGTGCTCCTGTCCCTGGGGACCAGAGCCTGGCTCCATCTTCTTTACAGACTCCCTTCCATATTTATATGTACTAATGAGTTCCCCACTGAACCTTTTTGTTAGACTAAACACTTCCAGCTCTCTCAGTCATTCCAAAGAGGAGAGATGCTCCTCTCCATTAAGTATCTTAGCAGACCTTTGCTGAACACTCTCCAATTGTTCTCCACCTCTTTCTTTGGTACTGGGAAGTACAGAACTGGTCAGAGTTGTAGCCTTATCGGTATTGAGTGAAGGAGAGAGATCACTTCTCAACCTGCTGGCAACACTCAGCCCAGGATACCTTTAGCCTTCCTTGTCAGAAGTTAGATTGCTGGCTCATGGTCCACTTGCTGCCCACAAGGATCCCCAAGTCCCTCTCTGCAAAGCCACTTTCCAGCTGGTCAGCTCCCAGCAAATACTGATACATGAGTCCTCCCCACGTACAGGAGTTTACACTTTCATTTGTTGAACTGCATGAGGTTCGTGTCAGCCAGCTTCTCCTGTGGGGTTCCCTCCAGATAGCAGCAAAACCCTCTGGCTTATCAGCCCCTTCTCCCAGTTTTGTGTCATCAGACTTGCTGAGAATACTCTCTGCCCCGTCATCCAAATTATTTATGAAGATGTTGAACAGAATTGGACCCAGTATTGACCACAGGAGTTACCACCTTCAACTAGGCTTTCACCATACTATGGGCCTGGCCATTCAGCAAGTTTTCAGTTCACCTCCCTATCTGCTCATCTAGCCCATATTTCATCAGCTTCTACGTGAGGATTTTAGAGAAGACAGAATCCAAAGTCTTACTGAAGTCAGGGTTGACAACATCTACTACTGTCTCCTCTTAGAGAGATGGGACTCTTACGCAGAACCTTGAAGAGGTCAAATCCTGCTCTCCTGAACTCCAAGGCTGTGATGTTCCTATTATTAAAAAAAAAGAAGCTAATACACTTTTTTTACTATTGCAAGTTATTAGGAAACTGTAAACATGCAAGTCACCATTGTCGCCAGTCGGACTGTAGGCTCTGAAGCTGGGTCCAATTCAGTTCTAGGTTAAAATCTGTTTCACCTTTTGCTTGCTTTAAACTGTCTACATGCTTCTCCTTTTGCTACTTTACTTCCACAAATGCCAAAAGCTGTTTGGGGACATCAGGCGTCCTTTTTTGGACAGTTCCTCACCCGCCTGCTAAGCCCAGTGAGGACACAACCAAGTGAATGATCCTCCAGGCTCTTATCAGTAGGTGATCCAGCAGCCAGGGTGGAACTAGTTCACACAACCACACTGTGCTCCCCTGCACACAGTGGAAATGAGTTACTATTCATATCCCAGGCTGTGCACGAGCCTTTCCTAACATACACTTAAGCGAAAGGCAGCAGTTTGAGTTCAATTTCCTCCTCATCCTGTGGGATTTCAGATGTTTACCCTTAATAAACTGTCACACTGCCAGCAGACTGTTCTCTCCACAGGACTTGCAGCTCACTGAAGAGGTAGCGAGAGGGGAAGCTTTCACTGAAATTGTGCTAAGTGATGAAGGAACAGAAGAAAAAGTGGATGTGGAGAAGGAACTTGTACATATTCTTCCTTTTTTTTTTTTTAATTGAAAATGAATCAGAATACACTCCCTGTGTGTAAAAGGTTTAAGGTTTCCACCAGATTTTCAATTAAGAGAACCCCTGCATGTGATTTTATCTATTTTCCCTTTTTGCAAATATCAGCAGGGAAACCTTTAAAGTTATGTCTTCAAATGCTTCTCTCCAGTGTTGAATTTATGTAGAAAACTAGAGAAAAAAAAGGCTGAAACATGTGAACATCTGTCAGTTTTTGAATAAAATGCCTTGCTGTCTCTGAATAGCATGTCAAACTTCTCCTTCACAAACTTTACTAGACCAACTTGCTTCTTTAGCCCATGACACTTCGTATGCTTAGCTTTTCATCAGCAACTTTTTTATAGGAATAAAATTCAGCACAGGTACCTTTCTGCACATAAGAGACCTTGCAGCAAAGAAATGAAAGATATACCCATGCACCAGTTTATAGTTCCAGCCCTTCACCCAGCCCAAGCACACTAAGAGGTTACAGCACAAGGTGTGTACTAGTTCTGCAGGTTTTATAGGTTTTCTTTGTTTGATTCAGCTCAGCAGTGGCACCCAACATTTCTGCAAAGAGCACAGTCTGGTTTTGTTTACATTGCTGACAGCCCATTATTTCCTTTTACTAACAAATACTTGCTTTGTTTGCTTTATAAAAAACCAAACCAAACAGCCCTGCGCTGTTTCTTCTTAGCTTGAAATGAAGTCTTCAGCCACTCTTCCTTATGGATTTGGCTCCTCACTAAAGCTGTTAGTGAAAGAGACTAAAATGACCAGATTAATATGTAAAATTATACCTTCAGTGGTCTAAATTCTACTCGCTAAAGCAATGCAAGCCAATCTACTCTTCTCTTTCTAAATTACAGAGTACACGGCAGCTAATTCACACTAGAAGAGCCATAAAATGTGAGCAACGAGGAGCCTAAATGCCCCCCTTCTCCCAGTAGCATAGGAATATAATAATGACATACCATAAAATAAACCTGGCTTTTGAGCAGAAGAGGCAGAGCTTGCAATGTCAAAGTCATGCCACCTGTTACTACTTGCTAAAGAAGCTCTGCCTCAGCTGAGTAGCTGACAACCTGAAAACACAGACCAGACAGACAGGGCTAATCCACAGAGGGGGTAACTGGAGGGTTGTGGTACATGAAAATACAATACTTACTCCGTATTAATTCTCCAGACAGAAACATATACTGCATGGACAGAAAATACCCACACATCACTAAAGTAGGAGAGTGATGTAGTTCCATTTATGCATTCATACAAATTCTTAATCTTAGTCTTGTTGGGTTCAGGACTGTTATACTTCACAAGCCTCTTAAAAGAAGATTTCCTCCAGCCCCAGTCACTGACAAATTGAATCCAAGAGCAAGCCAATATATCTTTTGTGTTTGCCTCTCTGCTTAGAGAGCCTCTGTGTGAAGAGGACAACACTGAATCGCTGTCATAATTGCGCTGGCCAGAATCAGATCTTTTCATTATATCAGAAAGATGAAAGCAGTATATCAGAAGGATGAAAGTAGTCAACAAAAGATTAAAGAACTGTTCTTTAAAGTTTATCTTCTAACTGCAATGATAATGTGAGTTTATATCTGTTGTCTCAGATCATGAGAAAGCAGTAATTTTTCTTTCTTCTTTCATCCCTTTTTCTTTACTCTTTAAATGGAGCACATTTGTCACTTTCTGATAAGCTACGGTTATAATTTTTAAACTAACTCTGAGAGTTTAATGAATCATGAAACATTAGTCAACACAATGCATTATTATATTTCTGTGCTGCGGTGCTTCCTGCAGTTTTCATTTACTCTGCATCTGAAAGCGTGTTGTTACTTTCATTCAGCATACCCTTGCTTTCATTTCTCTCTGTGTTCCTCTCATTCTCCCTTCCTCTAATTTCTCTGTTGTCATTATGACAAGGCAAGTGGAGGAGGCAAGAAATTAAGTCCATTTAAAAGAAAAGTGGAAAGCTCCTTCTTTGCTATAACTCATAACCAACCATTTTCCTTTCATTTATTTTTAAATATTTTTTTTTCCCCTCCACTACTCAAGGCTAAAGATAAACCCCAGAGTTGCTGAAAGTTATGATCATCCCCTTCCTTCATGGGTTTGTTCAGAGAGAGCAAGCAGGGGAAAAAAAAAATTAAAAATGTCTACCTCTGGTCTGAGCAATTATCAAAATACACTCATCTTGTGGTTCCTCCACCTAATACCTAATTGCACTGGGTTTAGTTTTACATCTGCACAACCCTGACTACAGCACTAAGATGTAGCCAACATGATTGGGTATGAGAAAGCTCACAAATCATTAACAATAACAACAAAGGACAGTCTACAGAACTAGTCCCACTCAAGCAAAGATATTGAGAGGGTTAGGAGGTGACTAATCTTAGCCCATGATGCTGCAGAGATGCACTGATTTGCTTTACTATAAAAGGACAGTCTTTTTATACCAAAAATGAGAGTTGTGTAATTTAACACTACACTCAGTTTATAATTCTCTTTCTTCCTAAATCCACGTTTTTTTTTTCCCATCAAAGCAGTATAATTCAGGAATCCAAAGATATTTACACATGAATGATAAAGAATTACTCTTAAGAACTAGTATCAGCTAGAAGTTACTGTAGTTCTACCTTATTCGTGTGAGGGTTGAATTCTGGGAAGTGTCAGCAATCTGTTCTTTGGCATCAAACCCAAGGGCATTAACAGTCACAGCATTAGGCATAAAAACATATCAGGATTATTCACAGAATCACAGAATTATTGAGGCTGGAATAGACTGCTGAGATCATCAAGTCCAGCCTATGACCTAACACCACAACATCAACTAGACCATGGCACTAAGTGCCACCTCCAGTCTTTCCTTAAACACCTCCAGGAATGGCGACTCCACCACTTCCCTGGGCAGTCCATTTCAGTGTTTAATCCCCCATTCCATGAGGAAGTGCTTCCTAATATCCAGCCTAAGCCTTCCCCGGCGCAGCTTCAGGCTGTGCCCTCTCCTCCTCCCACCAGTTGCCTGGGAGAAGAGCCTGATCCCCACCTGACTACAACTTCCCTTCAGGGAGTTGTAGAGTGATAAGGTCCCCCCTGAGTCTCCTCTTCTCCAGGCTAAACAACTCCAGCTCCCTCAGCCTCTCCTCAGAAGACTTTCCCTCCAGTCCCTTCCCCAGCCTCGCCGCTCTCTTCTGGACCTGCTACAGCACCTCAATNCCAGCCTCGCCGCTCTCTCCTGGACCTGCTACAGCACCTCAATATCCTTCTTGAAGTGAGGGACCCAGAACTGGCCCCAGGACTCGAGGTGAGGCCTCACCAGTACCCAATACAGGGGGAGAATTACATCCCTACTCCTACTGCCCACACTATTCCTGATACAAGCCAGGATATCATTGGCCTTCCGTGCCCCCTGGGCACACTGCTGGCTCATGCTCAGCCGGTTGTCACCCAGCACTCCCAGGTCCTTCTCTGCCTGGCCGCTCTCCAGCCACTCTTCCCCCAGTCTGTAGCACTGCCTGGGGTTGTTGTGGCCAAAGTGCAGGACCCTGCACTTGGCCTTGTTAAACCTCCTACCGTTGGCCTCAGCCCATCAACCCAGACTGTCCAGGTCTTGAGCCCCTCATCCAGGTCATCAATAAAGATGTTCCAGATGAGGGGATCGAGTCTACTGTTCATAAATTCCCACAGCCCATACATGTTTTACAGAATTTTAGTAAGCTAGAGGTTGAACAGATGCAAAATAAAATAAAATTGAGAAAAGAAAAAAAAGGTTGAAAGCCTTAAGGCCTGTAATTTTCAAAATACAACAACCATCACTACAGTTTTTCTGACGTCCTAAAAGAAAAGATGAGCAGGTCTAGAAGAATCAGTATAGATACACTATTCTACACATCAAAAGGAAGCTTCAAATAAAGATATCCAACAACACTGTCCAAATGCTAAGCAGCATAATCCACTTAGTTACCTGAGGCCCACTAGATTTCTCTGAAAAATACAGGAATTGTCAAGGCATGCCTTGAAACTTAATTTTCAGATAATGACATATTCCAAGAGCCTTCTTTACTTTACGTTACCGACAGAAGCAATATCAAAACCACAAAATTGTGCTGTCAAGATCTTTGTGAAATGTAGAGCCAGGTGTGAGTTTTAAAAGGCAGATATTTTTGTCCTCCTGAAGTCTAAATCTGACTTTAAAACCAGGAAACTCATCCTCCTAAGTTTCTGCTTCTGTTAGAGCTTAGGTTGGAGCAGTGAATCAGTGTGCATGTTAAGGGGTAAGCAAGCACAGGATCTAATAGATAAAGCTTGTCACATCTTTATAGCCTGGGAACTTGATATGTTTTATAGCCAGTCAATCACAGAATGGTGGGGGAAGTTTTTCCTCCTGTTCAGATGGAACCTCCTAGGTTCCAGTCGGTGCCCACTGCCCCTTGTCCTGTTGCTGGGCACCACTGACAAGAGTCTGGCTCCACCCTCTTGACACCCACCCTTTAGATTAGGTTGCACTGAGTACAGAAAAATCACCTCATATCACAGCAGAAAACAACAAAAAAGTAATACAAAATCCAATAAAAAATTATAGGGCAATTACAGGGTAATCTATAGGCAGGTGGAATGTAAATAATCCAGTGATCTAGCAACCCAGCTGTTGTTAGAGAAACTGTCAGGAAATCAGTGGGTAGCACTTCAGTTTTTTACAACTTAAGTGCAAGATGTGAACTAGACAAGCCTTGTACCTATCCATTGCAACAGGAGCTCACCAGAGCAAAAACAAATAAATGTCATGGACTTCAATCCAGTTCCTATGTCCACAATGATGTACCCCTTGGCTTAAAGGAAACCCATGAGAGACAGTGGTCTAGTGAACCAAAACGGAAATTCTAGAGTATTCTGCATCAGTAGAGCTGAGAGTTTCACTCAATATAATTTCAGTTTAGAAGAACAGGAAAACACACAGATGGGTAAGAAAGTCTGGGTGTCCTCCACAAAAAGGGCCAGGACAGAGAAGCATGCTGAATTGCTGGCAAACAAAGCGAAAAGACATATTAAAGAGGGCATTTCAAATCAAGAAAATATCTTTGTGGTTCTCCTCGATACCATAACTCAGTGACATGGGCTGCTGTTGCTCCATAAGGTCAGCTGAAGTAACTGATTTTCTATTTCTGAGCCCTGGAAGATTTGCTTTCTTTCCAAACAGCTCCTCAGCAGGTCTGACAGCTCTCACTTCAAAGCAGAAGGGAAAATAGAGACTGTTCTCTTCTTTCCATTTTATCCTTTAAGATGCAACTCCAGGTTGAAAAGAACATCATGTGAAAGGAAAAGAAATAACCTCGAGAAAAGGTATATGTGGCAAAGCGACATCCATCTCTAAGCAATCCTGTAACAGCAGCTGATCACTGTATTTTGCATAGATTTGCTTTTGTCTACAAATATTCTGTGAAAGAGATCAGTGCTGCTGGCTTTGGGAAGGAGAGGCACTTAAAAAAGACAACAGGAGCAAAAAAATAAAAAATCATCACACTGCAACTCCCTTCTCAGACTGCTGTTCTGATAAAGAAATCTGGAGAGTGCACACAGCAGTGGATATAAAAAAAAAAATTCAGCCCACAATCTGGTCTTCAAGAAACACAAGAATAAAGTAAGCCAGCCAGGCTTAGAAGACGTCTCATAGAAGTCAGGTCTCTGTCAGGCAGTTGGCACCAAATACAAACTTCTCATTAGAATCGAGAGACTGTGCCTGAAGCAAGATAAAAAGCAGAACCAGTAATCAAAAATCCTAAGAGATGTATGAAATCCAAGGCTTTTCTGGTATTTACAGTTCAGAATTCTATCTTGGATGAGGGACAAAACTAAGAAATCTTTATCTTTTTTAGTGAAAGACCACATTTGTATGCATTCCTCCAATGATTTTAATACAGTTTTATTGTTTTTAAAAGCCCTATTATCTCATTTTGGAAGTTTTAAACTCTCTAGAACATATCCCTGTAAGTTACTTCTCTGTATTGCATTTAACAACTGGAGTGCACACTTCTGGAAAATGTGACACTCTCAGAACAAACTACTTTCTCGTTAATAATGACAAAAATGCATCAGCACACTGAATTTGACTGGTGATCATATTGAATCACAAGGCCCTTATCCAGTACCTAACACTGCAAATGGGCTCCAAGAAGTTGTGGAATCACCATTCTTGGAGTTACTCAGAACTTAACTCCTCTAGGTCCTGAGAAACCTGATCCAGGATGGTCCTGATGGTTTTTAGTAAGATGATTGCCAAAGGTTTCTTCCAACCTCAGTTACTCTGTGGTTCAAATCTGTAAGTGCTCACGGGCAGGCATAAGAAGCCAGTAAGAAGTATTTCTCACACTTTACAAAGCACAAACAAGACAAACGTAAATGACAGCTGCCTTATAAATACTTGGATAAAAGGATGAAAGGGTTAATTTGGTCTCAAACTCTGCTCACAACTATTTTTGCCTTTTACCACACATTTTCACAGATTCCTTGTATCCATGTGAAAATGGGCCAGAAATTAAAATACAATCAAGAATCAATAATTAAGATCATGAAAAATAAGTGAGATAAGTCAGTATAGGCAAATTAAACACATTGTACAGAAATGTTAGCTACATTTACTAGCTTGTAATCACAAATTCATACACAGAATAGTTGCTTCTTTTTCTGCATTCTGAGCTCAGAAAGAAATTTAAGAAAGAAAAAATAGGATATCATGGGAAAAAATAACGGAGGAATGACTATGTCATTGATTAATATGCACGGAAATAAAAGCATGATTGTATTCTTCTAGCATCATATATATACACAAAGCCATATCTATGAATAAATACTGACTTAATGTTTCATGTTCTATAGAACACTTATTAACACACACCTTCACTGGGCATTATTTATTATTCTAATAAAAATTACATTTTTCGGCTTCACAGTGTGTTTCTCAGCACCAACAAAATGAGCATCGCTAATTATTTTCTTTCATAGAGACCAGAACAACCTTTCACTGATAGCAGCACAACTTCTCCAGATGGTAGGATAAAAAACTGTGAGTACAGTTCATAGAATGGGTTGGAGGAGATCTTAAAGATTATCTCTTTCCAATTGCCCTGTCGTGGGGGTCAAGCAGTCAGCACAGAATGTTCTCAAGCTCAGGGTACCTTATTTGTTGCCCAGGGAAATTTTTTTATATGAGATAGTCAAGGCACCACCAACATCTGATGGAGCTCCACCTCATGGCAATATCCCACTATCTCTTTACTTCTTACTCCTCACACACTAAGACATGATTTCATACATTTCCCTCCAGAAACAGAACTTCATCATTACACCATCTGTATTAAATGAGGAAAGTACGTTCCAGTGGGTATCAGGAGAGCGGCTCCTCAACACATAAAAGTAAACCAGACACAAGTATCCATTCTATGCTGAACTTCCTGAGGGAAGAACTACCCTGTCATATTCAAGACTACGAGCTTTTCACAAACCTCATGGGAAGAAAAGATAGGAGGGTGAGGAAGCCACTGCATGGTCCTCTTCATCCCTAAAAAAAACAGTCTCATTTGAGAAAATAATTCAGTTTCTCTTACTGAATTCAGTCAACAAAACTGAATTCCAGTTTCACCTCCTCCAGGTCCTTTCAGGAACTAAAATAATTTCCTTTCCTTTTACTACTGGCACCCTGCTAACGAAAACCAATTGGATTTTCCTCTCCCTGACCTTCCTTCAATATAGAGAGGCAAAAAAAGATCCCGTTTCCCTTATCTTGAAGATAACACTCTTCCTTTTTCCTTACGAAACCTCAATAACTTCCCTAAACATCTAAAACCTGTTTAATCTTTCCTTGTCAAAAGTCCTCTCTCAAGCATACTTTCTGCATTAGAAAAACAATCTGAGGGAATATGTATTTTCTAGTAACAATAACAAACTGATCTAAATTAATTAAAAAAAATAAAATAAATAATGTAAGCACCAGATAGTGGCCTATGAGTATTTGTGTATGATCGCACTGGTGGCTTAAAAGCTTGAAGGAGCTCTGTGTTTCACACACCTTTGTGTGAGTTTCCTTGCACAACCTTTCCTTTCACCACCTGAGCAACCTGCTCTAGTGGGAGGTGTCCCTGCCCATGGCAGGGGGGTTGGAACCAGATGATCTTTAAGGTTCCTTCCAGCTCACGCCATTCCATGATTCTATGATTCACCCCAACTGTATGGAGCAGAGAAAGCGAATGAGATGACACGCTTCCAATTCTGACTTGCAAAACCTGGTATAGTATCTCAGTTCAAGTAACATCGCTCATCCACTGGGAGGTGGACAAATGAGTACAGGAAACAGGCAGACTTTTCTGCCTCTGGTAGGCTCTGGGTGTCTGTGGGTCTTCCTGCTGGATGATTACACATCACCTTTGCCCTGCAGCCCAGTGCTTCCTCCCCTATTCCAGAACTCAAGGAACTTGAAATTTCAACACTCCCTTTCATCTTCCCCACCTCCCCCCGCTTCTGGTTATGGCTGACACACACTCAACCCTCATGACACAATATAGCCCTTTTGAGGACTAGAAGCCTGTTTATCTAACAACTTTGTTTGATCCTGTTCCAGAATAAATCATTCACTGTAAGCACGGAGGGACACTGAACATATTTATAAAATAGAGTTCATTTTCCTCTGTATCTTGAAAAGTGCCTGTGACATTCCACAAGACGAAAGTCGGGCAATTTCACAGTCACAGCAGCCAAGATCTCAAGTGTTTTGTGAAGACAACTATTTTGAGATTTCCAGGGAAATTTTACCACAGTACTGGCCTTTAAAACTACGAGTGAAATTCCTGAGAATATTCTTAGGAACTTTAAGTTAACTCTCTGATGTGAATGTGTTTGACCTGCAGCTGATGAACTGACCACCCAAATGAACAGGTAGGTTAATGACCTACATTTAATCAAAAAAATTCCCAGCTGTCCTCAGCATGTTGAAACTATAAAAGACAATTCTGTATTTCCATCCCAATGTTCTGTTTCTCAGAGCGTAGCACTCTAAGACCTCTCAAAAAATAAATATATTTTAATTACAGCCCGATTAGCAAAGAGAACAGCCTTAATTCTAGCCATCTTTTCTATCTTATTACTCAAGAGAATACCAAAGCCACAACTGCACCATTCAAAAAGCATCAGAAACATAATGGTTCATACTCCTTGTGCCACCTAGTATTGTAAAACTAGAGTGATCCTCAACAGCTAAAGCCCTTCATTCCGCTTACGTAAGGACCAGCTAGAACGTATGTTACACAAGTATTAACTGACCACATAGGTGGCAACAGAAAAATTGCCCTACATTAAATACTCCACATTTATCTAGCAATTTTAGCTATAGCTTCAGTGGTTTTGTCTCTGGTGCTCTGTTCCAAGATAAAATGCTATAATAGACAGAGTGAAACTGTGTTCTAACTAATGGAATTAAGTCCCTCTACTAAAGTACTACTCCATGTTTCATATCAAACAATGAGACATAAATACCCTCCCAACAAAGCGAGCAGAAACATTTCCACACTTAAAGGAGAGTCACATCTAGGTCCCTCATCTCAGGAGAACTCAATTATTTAGACCTGACAGTGTTCAGAAAGCAAAACTATTCCAAAGGGAACTTATCTCCACCACGGAGCAGAGCTGATTTTGTTTACGTCTTCCAAAAGCAGGAGGAGATGAAAGGGGTGGGGATTAGGAGTTAGGGGGTGTTTGTACAGGTACATAAGTAGATCCTGAGGCAGGAATCCATTCCCACCACTAGACTGACAGCGATAGCTTTTTACAGCTTCCCGGTTCATAGTCCGTGCACATCCTTCAAAGGGTCACTAAGAAAACACCAGCTCTGCAATCAAAGTCGAGAGTGAAGATCCACTCCATCCATTCAAGAGGACAATGGTCCCAAAACAAATTTATATACAAGACGAGACGAAGAACCTACTGCCTGGTGCCACAAATGAGATAAACAACAAGAGTTGAGAAATCCTGTAATACCTGGAAAACGTCTCCCACAATTACACTCTCTCATCTGCAAATGGCTTCAGTCTAAGATCTCTCCCCTAAATTGTTGCTACCTGTGCTATTTTTACTTTCTATCTGCTTTTGCATAAATACATCTGCTCATCCATTACTTCAATCATATTTCAGAACTGCAATTGTAAGGGTTACAAAGTGAAATGTTTAAAACAATTAAAAAGACAACTCCTTGCTCATGGGACCAGTGAGGTTTTTGTTTGGAGTTATGCAGTGTAATTACATACAACTTGACAGTATTTTTTTCTTAACTGTAGCAAAGAATCATTTCTATTACAGTGATGCATCTCAGAGATAATCAAAACCTTCAGGATTTTGAATTCAGAAAGACACCAGCGTATTCAAAGCAATTGGATCCATGTATTTTGCAACAGAATATTGACAGAGTCCTCGTATAATCAATTTATTTCTCTAAAAATCCCAGAATTTCATCTGCTAGAGAGTCAAGGACTTCTCAGATTCTTATGTCACCCTGCCAGTGGAGAATGGGGGTGCACAGGGAGGGGGCACAGCCAGGACAGCTGAGCCAAAGGCATATTCCATACCGTATGACGTCATGCCCAGTATATAAACTGAGCTGGGGGCACCACAGCTGAGGAATTGGCTGAGCGTCAGTCAACGGGTAGTGAGCAATCATAGCGTGCATCACTTGTTTTGTATATTCTATTATGACTATTATTTTCCCTTGCTTTTCTGTCTTATTAAACTATCTTTATCCCAATCCACAAGTTTTGCCTTTTTTTTTTTTTCTCCATGCTGATTCTCTCCCCTATCCCACCAGGAGTGGAGAGAATGAGCAAGCAACTGTGTGATGCTTAAGTGCTGGGGTTAAACCATAACATCAGCTAATTGAGTTTTCTGTACACAGTGGTGAAAGAGAGCACAGTTGAGAATAAAAAGCCACATCTCCTGGCTATTACACTTAATTTGAGTGGAACACAGTGCATCTCCTCCAGGCTCTTTTACCTTATTTAACCCTAGTCAAGTTGCAATTTGGTCAACTCCTCTGTTAAATTACAGAAATGGGTAAACTTCACAGTGTCCAAAGCAGAGGTGAATAAGTAACTCGACAACAAAAAGGTCCCACATTTATTTCCTTGGTCATAAAGCAGATTTTTATTCAGACATGATTAGCTGGCTGCCATAGATAATAGCAAGGAGTTCGTGACAATCTTTAGAGCATCCTTACGTGACAGCTTTTCAACTATCAGAATGATTTTTGTCATTATCCAAACAACCAGAAACCCAAACTATTACCGTAAGTACTTCTGGTAGCAATTCATTATTAGGATTATTAATAAAGAGTGTTCTGATGGAATATCACTTAGAACAAAACAAGAGAAGATTTCTGGATTGTAACAAGATCATTTATATTGCATATGTACCCAAGGTATGCAAAATGAGATTTTCATAAAGTAAGTGGCAACAAAAATGTAAAGGATAATAGAAAGTTTCTGAAATTTTGAGACGGAAAGGAGTTATTCCTACAACACAGATAACACTTAACTGCAAAACACACCTCAATAAATTACTGGATTTTCCAGAATAATATCAAAATTTGTCATGCTACAGGACACGCTGTCATCTGAAAAGATAAACACTACCAGGAAGCAACAGTTTCGAATCAGAGAACAGATTATAACTTTCAGCAGTATTTGTTAACCTGCTAATGTTCTTTTCAACATATTTTGTTTGGCTAATAAAGATCAAATTTCTTTGTAGCATCCCTCTTCTCTTGCTAGTGATAAAGATCGAAAATCCAAGAGCAGATGCACATTAGGCCTCAAGGCACCTGCCAAGCCGTGCTCGCAGTTACATCACGCTGCTGCTGGAGCAGGGAAGGTTCCACTGCCAGGCAAACGTGGTGAGACCAGTACTGGAAAAGTGGGGTGGCACTGACCTCACATACCTGACTCTCTTGAAAACCACCCGGTGAACTGTTCCGTTTGAGTCTGGCGGTACAATTACATGTTTTTTGCTTAGCAGAGCTCACTCTCCCCATTCTTAGCAGTTTGAGTTGTTAGCTCAACCTTTCTTTACATGAAGTAAAATCCTAGTAAAGACATTTTCATATGTCAGCAGATTGTGTTAATTCTTATCAGGGAAGTATGGAGTCAAAATATAGGGTGGTTTTGGTTTGTTTTTTTGTTGCTTTTTTTCCCCTTTCCAGATGAGTTTTAAATGCAAGCAGCAGAAGATATTTTGGCTCTAAGAAGGGCTATTAAGACACTACCCTTGGCCACAGATTCCCAAAAACATGAAATACAAATATACTCCAGATATATGAGATGAGTTTAAAAATAAGAAAAGCCTGAATTTCCCTGAGAAGCAGATAAAGAGTTAAAGCACCAACCCTGGAGGTGAGCACATGCAGAAGCCAAGTTATTTCTGGAATCATAACACCAAGGACTGGTTTAATTTACTTACTTAGTACTTAATGCCATTTTTTAATATTTGTAGAAGCCGCAGTTTGAGTTTTGCTTTATTTGTGCCTGCACTTTCATCCTGCTGCTACGTCTGCCTCTTCCTCTCATAAATTTGAACTTGCTGATTAACTTCAGTCAGAGATGATAATTCACAGGTACTAAACTCTCATTTACAAGGCTAGTGAAGTCTAGGGTCTGGGAAGAGAAGATCTTGAAATCAGCAGCCTCGCTGAGGGAGACTGCAGAGTATGGTCAGAAGTTTCTCATTTGGGCTAGTCTGAGCATTGGCATTTGCTAGATAATAGCACATATGTAGATTAAAGATGTTCTGTCTACCTCTTGCCCAGATGACAACTGTAGACACAGAAGAGAGACAGGGATGAAATGGCACAGGAGGCCTACACGACAAGCCAGTGGCTACATTAAACTTCTGTATCAGTGGCATCATAAGGGAAAGGGGTAATTATTTAAGGACACTTAAGTCTTAACTGTGAAGAATGGCTCCATAAGCTGTTTATACTTCCCTTAAGATTCTTATAAGCTTCTTATTTCCACTGTAAATGGGAGTATGCATGTCAACGATCTATAAGCTCATACCATGGATATCAATTTAAGTTATGTTGAAACCATCGGCTAAATAGGCTAAATCCTTAGAACTCATCCAGACCACTCAAATGGAGAACATCTGAAAGAAGGGTAAAGGGAAATCTAAATTTATCTGTAAAAAACCCCAGAATTCATTGTCTTTTCATATTGAGTATTCGACTTTGGAAATATTTCCAACACAACTTAAGAGATGAATCATATTTAAAGAAAAAAAAAGGTTTCTAATTTTACTCACCTTGCAAATAAACATGGCAGGTGGAACCTTAATCTGTAAATAAACCTTAAGCCTAAATTCTGAGCATTCACTTCTGCTCTTGGATACCTGTGACAGTGAAAGAAGCTTTCGGTATTCTGAAGCTCATCTTTCAATAGGCTACTTTTCAATCAGGAAAAAAAAAAAATCATTCAGTAATTTTAATGACATTAAGTGATGTTCCAAAATGTCAAGTTATTCAGAATGTAAGCATCCTAATTGTCCGCACGCATTGGAAGTAGCAAGTGTCATGATATACCACGAAAATCATAAAGCTACAGCAGCTTCAAATATTTTCTGATTGCTGAAGACTGCTTGTGGTCAAAAGAATCAATGGAAAAAAAATGCAAGAAAATACAGGAAAATAACTGTCAAACAAGCCTAGTGCAAGTTTTAGCCTTCTATCACACAATACTAATTTTGATATCCTGGACACCGACAAGAATTGACAAAGATTTACTCATATTCACGGGCAGACCGGTTTATTTCGTTAGTATTTATAGTAAAGCTGAACCCGTAAATTACATTAAAATGTAGCTGCAGAATTGCTTGCAGTACTCTGAAGTCTAATAATTCGAGGAATTAAAACCAAGAGTAATGGCAGCCACATAATGGATACATTTAATGTAATTAAACCCCAACATAGGCAGACACTTGTACCCCTATGAGCCTGCTGTTCAGTTTTCCCCAGTTAAAACCAGTGGTGGTGTAAATCAGTACCGCTCCATATCACCAACCATTATCCATCTGCTTTGTTTGAAATCCCGTCAAAGTTTGTTTGAAAGGCTATCGCTAAGAATGCTTCAAGAGAAGTCATCTGAGTTGGAAGTTTATAATAATGGGAGGCTTGAAAATCCTGCCAAGTTTTGTGCGAGGATTTCAGGAAATTCTCCTTTTAAATAAGTCTCTATGCTTGTGAACTTGTTAACAGACATATCTTACGATACCCTTTGTAATTCTGGCTGCCTCAACAATCCAAAAATCACGATTTCAGAAGAAATGCAGATATATACAGCACGACACCACAGAAGCCCATCCACCCAGCTCCTTCCCACGAGAATTCTAGCTCTAAGTCATGGCATCCCAGTCTTCATTTTCATCTGCAGCATTACACATAGCAAGGGATAATTTATTCGGGTCCTTTCCATCTAAATGGAAATGCCACTTTCTACCTATCCACAAAGTCCCTGACATTCTAAAGGAGGTAACTTAAATGCTGCTTGGAACCAACATGTTTACTGGGAGATAGGAACATCTCATAGCAACGTGGCAGAGCTGGTTTAAGGCTTCCAGCCCATCGCTGGCCTTGCTTGCAGAAAACATCAGATGGAAGAGGTCCAAAGGAAAATAAGCACGCAGAGCAGTTGCCACTTTGTGTTACAAGGGAAATTATAAACATTACTGACTTCAAATGTTTTTCCAAAGGGGCCTACATCAAATCTATTTGCACATAATAAATAGGGCAAAACAACAGCAAAGGAGACTGAGCATGAAGCTGCTGCAGAATTGAAGCTGAATGTTCTTGAGGAGGGAATGGGTAAGCATAAGCTGGTGGCACAGAAGCTGTTCAAGTAATCACATAATGGGCATGAACATGAAAGAACCTTCATCTCCTGTGGAATCATTTTCAAGTGTAAAGCCTCTCCGCACAACTCAGGTACTGCCCATCACCAACAAAGAGAAGGTTCTTGCACAGGGGCTACTCTGACCACCTGCAAGATGAGGAGTCTACATGAGAGGGTGATTTAAACAAGACCCAAGCACGTATGGCTAAAAATTTGGCTTTACCATAATTCAACAAGCAAAAGGATCATCTTAGTAGCACGAAGAAAGTGGTTTATGACTAACACTTGCTCACTCATAGAGATGCACTTGCTGGCAAAGGATATTATTCCCCTAGACCACGTGAAGGAACATGAGTATTTCCCTCTCTTTCCCATTAGCCCAGGGTGCAGGGGAATTGTGCAAAGTTTACAACACTCCGCACCAGTTTTACAGACAATACGGTTACTAAGTGCCTAACAATGTTGTTTGCAAAAACATCATTGCACAAATTCTTTATGACTTACATAAGACATAACAAAACACTCCTTTTGAATCCACGTAAAGTTTTGTGCAGCACATTTCGAAACGTTTTTTAAAGTGAGGGGAAAATAAGGATGACTTCAAAGAAAGGAGTGAAAGCAACAACCCATGTATATAATACAGAGCAGATGTACTGGACCTACGCAAGTCATACACGCGAAAAATACCAGTTTAGCTAAGATAGGCAATAGTGTGTTCTACGTTTGAGATTTTCCAGGTCTTAAACAAGTTTTGTAAGACAGCTCCGCTGAAAGAAACTGTCACATATCAAGCTACTTAAGAACACGCCCCGGTTCTCAGAGCAAGATCGCTCTTGGACTCGTGGCTGGATCAAGCGCTGATCCCCCGCAGCCTCCAGATAAATTCATCACCTCACCCCTCCGATCAGCTCTCCTGCTGCTTTCCCTCGGTTCGCAGTACACTGGGGATCCACTCCCGACCAGCACAGCCGTGTGCGGGGGCCGGCGGAGCCCCCGGCCCAGCGGAGCCGGGTTCCTCGGGCCGGGGTCCAGCATCCTCAGGCCGCACTTGACCCGGGAACGGAAGAAGGGAAGGAAAAGCCGCAGCGAGCGGAGCAGCTGCGCCGGCTCCCGGCTCCCCGGGCTGAAGGAGAGCGGAGGGGTCAGAGCCGAGCTCTTCCTCGGCAGCCTAACACCGGGTAAGGACGACACTCTGTGTGCAGCTGCACGGAGCCGGTGGCAGCTCCCCACCGG
>VWZK01002983.1:77004-93699 GCA_013396935.1 Baryphthengus martii
CGCTGCCGGCCCCCGCCAGCCCCGCACCGAACCCGCCCGAACGCCCCGCGGCCAGTCCCCGCTCTGCTGCTCGCTGTGCCGGTGAGTGAACGGGCGGGGAAGGGGGAGAGCGGGCTGGACTGAAGGGAGAGCGGCGGTACCCTCGCCTCGGGGCGGGAGAGGAGAGGAGAGGGGCGGCTCCGAGGAGCGGCTCCGGGGAGCGCTCGGAGACGGCGGGCGGGATGCGATCCCCCAGTCCGCCTCGCCCCGGCAGCCCTGGGCACGGGGAAAAGGAGGAGGAGAAGAGGAGAAAGCAAGAGCAAAGCATCCCGCCAGCACACTTCATTTCTGACAACTCTTCCTAAGCATGAGTTAGTTTCGTATCGATCAATTGTATTTCGTATTGTTCAGCAGCACTTCAGTAGCTTTTGGGGATGGGAAGGAAGAAGATTCACAATATTCATCTGATTTTCTTTGATCCTAAAGGATTCCTTCCGTTTTCTAACGTGTTTAAAATGCTACTCCGTGGTCTTTTTTTAAAAAAAGAAAAAGAACAAACAGATCCGAATAAGTATTAGGAAGACATTTCCTATCATAAATTGCAATGTTAGTATGATCATGAACTGGTTAGTGTCTGGTCAGGATGTGCACAATCTCTGGGGCAAAGAGGAGCTCTAAGGTTTTTTTTACCCCTTTTTTGGAGAATAGCAACATTGCATTCTTTAGTACATACACTGAGAGGTAGAGAAAAGAGAGAACATCCTGAAGAACACAAATCTGAACTTGAGAAATCCATCTTTGTTGAAGCTAAATGACTTTTGTTATAAAATAGTACGTTTAGTTCACATCCAGCATTTCCTCAGAATTTAGAGAAGTTGCTCATAGATGGGTTCATCAGGCTTCACAAGTGCTTAACTAGTTCTCTATCAGACAAGGAAGCTTCCTTTACCCAAACCCAGTTCTTTCTACTGGAAACCATTAAACTGCAGAGTGGGTATAGTATTGGGGTGTGCAACCTCAACAGTTAAAGAACTAGCAATTCTTGTTTGAATGCATTATTTTTGGATGGTGCTTCTCCAGTCGTGACTCACCACGTTTCTTAGAAACAAACAGCCAAATCTTGGTAGTTGAATGGCTGGTTGAGTTAACTTTTTTAAATGTAGCTGCATTTCTGGTGCAGAAAGATTAAAATCAGCCAGTTGTACAGCTGGTCAGTGGTTGGAGTAAGTAACAAAGAGTGGAATCAAAAAAAAAATGAAGAAAAAATATTTTGTTTGCTATCCCTATATGAAAGATGCCCTAGTTTAGTGAGTTGTATTAAAGGATTCCAATAACAGAATAGATTGATCCCCAGTGAAAAAACATCACTCCAGCTACTCAGCTTTAAAGGCTCCACAACACTAGAAAATATCACTTGTCTATAAGAGATTTTGCAGCTAGTGGTTTTGTTTACTACAACCAAAACACAAAGAACTTTTCATCTATTACCACAGTTATTTAATAGGCCAACAGCGAAAGTCTTTTTTACAGCAAGGTAACGGAGTAGAGAAGATGAGACTTCTCCAGCACCGTACTGCCTAATGACAATAGCACTTAAGTGCTGTTGTGTGAAGAGATCGCATTGGAAATGAACTAGACGGTGCTGATGACCTTTAGGCTAGCAGGGAAAACTAATACCATATCTGGAAGCTTTAGGATTCTAGTCATGATGGGTTTTTCCCCCAATCTCTGGGCAAGAATAATCCATATATGGGAAATATTATCACAGGAACAAGACTGGGTGTTTTTTTGTCGTTTTTGGCATTTAATACAACTAAAATCAGAAAGTTGAGCCACTGGAAGAAGAGTTTAATAGAAATCCAAGCTTGTATTTTGAAGGTCAGAACATTCTTTGGAATGTGTCCATCTGTTAGCTCTTCTGGTTTTAACGCTCCTAGAATATAAGCCCAGTGTCAAAAGAGAGTTCTTCAAAAATGCCAGCCAGGGGAAAAACCAGGGTGTATCTATCTCCTGATAATGTCAGGTTAAGACACTGACTTAAAAGGAAAAATAAAACTATTGTAAATACATGTGATAGTACAATAGTATCTAGAAAATTGTTTAAGTAGCTGGTTATACTGCTGAACACACATAGGTATTGACAACTTAAACTTAGCAAGGTTCAGTGTTAGTATATAAAAATAAAGGTAAATCCTCTGAAGACACCAAAATTACACATCTAGGCGTTGGGGTGGCACTGAACAGGACACCAGAACGAAGCAGAAACACCTAGGCAGGCATCCAAAAAGTTTCCAAGTCTCACTTCACTCATCCAACACTTGAAAGACACCGAAGCTACGCTTTCAGACTGTCCTGGTTCAGGTGGCATTTTTGAAAGTTAACACATGGTATTTAAAAACCTCTTCCTACTACCTCTGCTAATGACACTGAGTATAAAAACATCCTCAGCTCTAGGTCTGTATTCCTCAGCATGGATTAGCGCTGTCAATGATACACGCTCAAACCCGGCAATCTTTGAAAAGAAAAATACCCACTTTCAAGTGGCTGGGACCACGCAATTTTACTGAGGACTCTCCAAATGGGCTTCATTTTCACAGAATCATGGAATCATTAAGGTTGGAAAAGACCTCCAAGATCATCAAGACCAACCATCTACCTAACATTATCATGACCACTTAAACTTTAATAAATTTTAATACATTGTAAACTTTAATACATCAAAGAGAAAAAGTTGAGCTGCTTTCTTCAGATGAATGGACTCCAGTAGTAATCTAGATGCGTATAGCCAGATATTGACTGCTATCAGATGAGGTTTTTAGGCGGCTTGCAGGATATTTGTTCATATACTTGATTCACTGCATTAAAGGACACCGATGGGCTATGGTCTATGTATTAGAAGAAATTCAAGTTGATTATAACATTAAAAGTAATGTGATCACTTTCATTTTTATAGATCTACTATTCCTGGCATTCACTATTCCATTTGTGGGTTTCCCCACGCCCTTCTTTTCAGTGAAGTAGCTGCCATTTCTACTTTTCATTTTCCCCTTTCCTAAATTGCTCTTAGACTGTTCCCAGACAAGCACAGGAGCTGCCGCACTCACCGGTTCTGCCGGCAAATAATGAGCCTGTGACTGTATTCCTGTAAATTAAGGCTCTCCAGATTACGAGCCACATCCAGATTTTTTTTTTTCTTCTTAAATAATCAGCAGTGTTTCCCTGGCCAAGGTTCTGTCAGTAGTTAAATGCCAGGGGATATTTAATAATTTTTCCTGATGCTATTCCTGTAGCTCACATTAATCATACAGCCCAGCTATGAAGTTCTGCTCCGTCCTGTAAGAAAGCATCAAGGGAGGATCAGGAAAGACCTGCTAAAGCTCAGGGAAGCTAAAGCTCAGGATGGACATCACCACAGCTTTGGCACAAAGCAGGATGTATTGAAGTGCACAGGAAAATACACTTTCTTCTATTCTTCCTTTGCTTTCCATGCTTGCTTTCAGCTACGGACTTACGTCTTCAGAAGTTACAAAACATGGTTGAATATGCACCCGTATCAGAACAATGAAAATTCAAATAAGCAGGATGTGATTGCAAGTGTACAAACTCCAGTGTAGAGCTATCAAAGGCATAGAAACTCTGTCCTTAACCACACATGGAAAAAATAATACTCTAAGAGTCAATTCTCCATGTAAAAAAAATAACATTAAGAAGCCAGAACAATGTCATGAAGTGGTAGAAACTGTGTAAGCCTGCAGAACTCTAATTCACTTAGGCTTTCAACACTCTTTGTGAGTTCTAAAGAGAAGAAGCAGGAAAGAAAAGAGATGCAGTGAATAAATACACCAGAAGAAAACAATTTTGAAGGGACTTGTGCACAAGCAGTATGGGAAATCTGAGAGTACTAATGATAAACTGCTTATAGATAAAGAGCATACCCAGAGTAAGATTGCACAACACAAATGGTGACTGCTCTTGAAAGAAGAAAATATCACTGAAAATATTTCCCCTTCGCTACTACTCACTAGCCCTTGACTAGTTATTGACATTTTAAGAGAGTGTTTCAGCTCCTGACCACTTTGTACCAAACCAGACTTCACAGGACAGAATTAGGTTCTGGAGTTTTGCTTCCTGTCTTGGTATGACCTCTTCATATAGAGAGGAATGTATTCCTTAGCACTAAATCATATGCTCATCTATGCAAACTACTTAGGCACTCCATGCTCACACAATTAAATGCTATTCTTGCCAATATTTTCTGTTTGCACAAGAATTTCTCTACACAGGAAAGCATTTCAGACGCACATTAATCTTCACTTCTTGGATCTATACCTTCTGTAGTAAAAGGAACTGGTTTTTTTTCGAGCAAATATTTGATGTTTTGCTGTGCATTGCGTATTTTCAGTTGCGTGGACACTTCCTTGAACTAATGTGTTTGTCTTTTGGATTCAGTTTCCATTTTTGACAGATTGCTCCAAAAATATGCATCCCCATCCTCACTTCCTTAAGTTTACTCAGGTTTTTTTAGTCTACTGTAAACAATATCTAGCATATACTTCTGGATTCAAATATTCTCAGCATCGTGTACAAACCATATGTTAAAAGTTGCATTTATTGTCATCTGGAGAAATCATATAATCACCTTAATAAAAAAAATAACAGAACTTAGATACAGGAACACATAGTATATGTCAAAATAAATGAAGTTTTCTCCAGGACAAACTTCCTTGTCTCAAGGAAAAGAGCTTTGACAGTGCTCTGGTTACGCTCAGGACAGCAAGAACCTCCACAGGAGTAATTCTATGATCAGTCTTCACTCAAGATCTGGCCCTTAAAGTGTGAATCTAAGTTTTGAAGCCAGCCCCTTGTGTTTGGCAGTGCCCAAGAAGAGAAACATAAGACTGGATAGAAGGATGCAAAATTAGCATCAGCTTAAGTTAAATAATGGATTGGATTAGATTTGTTTCAGAATATTTATTTTACAAGGTGTGTCTCCATCTACACAAGTCGTATGAACAAGCAGTAAATCAGGCTTTTTGTGTCAGATGACTTCAAATCAGCATCCCTGTGTATGAAATCATAAGCTTCCGTATTTTACAGAAATAATTTGCTTTTGACAGGTTATAGTAGTTTGTCTAGTTCCCCCACAATGGTGTGCCTTCATAATTAAGAAGCTAAATTAAAAGCTATTAACTTGGGTAGAGACTGCCCACCCTGCCATGCCACAGAAGTACACCACTTAACTCTGGGACTCACTGACCTCCTCCCATGTAGGAGCAGCACCACATGCCATTTTAAAGGAGAAAGAGGAATAAAATCAAAGCTACACCACTACAGTATCACAAACAGAACTGTCTACACAGTCGATTTGGGTGGGGTTTTTTGTGTTGGTTTGTGTTTGGCAAAGTTTCCTGTTAATCACATGATGGTGCTTTTAAATGACCCCTAAAGAAATTTGTCAGTGGTAGAGTGAGCCTGTTTGCTCTCATTGCACACAATGGAAAGCTAAGGTTTCCTTCCCTGCTCTCCACCTACCTCCTGAAGTGCAGCAGCAACACATACACTTAGTGGTTACCCAAAGATGTCCGCAAAGCAAGAGGAAGATTGAAAATATGATCCACTAGAATATTCTTAATCCATTTAGGAGACCAGTACAGTGGTAAGGGGGAGGTGAAGGGAAGGTCAGAACACCAGTTATTTCTGACAGAGACAAGGCTTTTCACCAGCAGACGCTTGTAGAGCATCTTAATCAAGACTGGAGCCCAGACAGCGCAGCGGTGACTCAGATTCAAGTATCAATTTCCTCACAAAGTTCAGGGCTTGCTGTAAAAAGCTAAGGGCTCAGGATGCATGTGCACAAATAACACGAGGACCATGACTCTGTGGAATGATTTGTGTTATTCAGGCTAAAATTTTACTTCTGAGAGCTGTGGAGGCCTAAACCTTTTGCTGGCAGATAGCTAAAACTGTAGATAATGTCATTCCTACTAAAGGCAAGACCCCCAGCCAAATAAAACGAGAGAAATTGATGATCAGAAGAATCTGTGCTGACAGCAGCAGGTTGCCTGACAATTTGATTGAGACATCTGGCTGCAGAAGCAACTGCTGAGATTCTGTAAAAACTAAAACCTGAAAATATCAAGTATAATAAAGTCAAGAATCATCTGCAAGCCCCAAGCTGATATTTCCGTTGTGTTTTCAAATCTTTCAGCCTGCCCAAACATTTTCTTGCTCTTTGGATTATGCTTCACTGAGGGAAGCAGTTGTAATATTGCCTCAATTAAAAGCAGAAGTATTTGTCTACTTCTGACAGCCTGTACCTCAACATACAAACAAACAAAAAAAAAATAACAATAGCACTGTAGAATCATTGGACTGAAAAGACAATATCCTTACATAAGCAAGTTACAAATTCAGCATATTATACAGTTATAACCGTAACTGCTTCCCCCTCACCCCCTTGAAAGACTTCAAAAAGTTACTCAAACCTTCAGGTTTCCTTCATATGAGGTCCACTTGCTATCACCATCCAAGTCAGGGGAATAAGGATAAACTTGACATCACAGACCAGCCCACAGCCGAGCAATATAGCTCCTGTATGAAAGCGCAAAAGGGATGACCTCACATCAGTCCCTTTGCAATACTGCGTCAAACGGTCCCCCACTCGCTGCTCCAAGAATGAGAGGACCATGCACAGTGTACTGCACGCTCAGAAGAATTGGGTGAATGAGTTCAAGAAGCCTTCAGTTAATATAGTTTTAAATGAGTTTTCAGTTAATATAGTTTTAAATGAGTTTTCAGTTAATATAGTTTAAAATGAGTTTTCATATGCATTCCCAGAGATAACTGAATAAAGGAGTCTGAACGTAACCACATTACTCCTATTCTGCCTTGTCCTTGCTCTGAAACTGTACAGCCAGTTCACTCTATTGTTTAGACAAGTGACCGAATCAGGAGCGGGGGAAAGTGCAGTAATTGTAACATTGGACCATCTCTCTTTGGAAGTGAAAACATGGAGAGGGCTTCAGAAACAGCCTGCTTGTCTTTACCATCCCCAGGAACAGTACCATTGCCAGTCACCTCTGGCACACTGCACCACTTCCCAAGGCATGCAGCTCCTGAAATCAGTATGCAGATCATCCATCCAGCAACAATTAACAGCAATTTTCTATCTGTAGTCTAGGTTGTAAAGTAGATTTCAGCACATCTGCAGCAGCATCCATCTGCTCCATGCGTTCTGGCCTCATTTTTCTCCAAGACAGCATTTACATGGAGAACCACTGCAAATTCTCTGCCACCAAGTGCATGCTATACAGGTTTATGCAAGGCTAGGCAGCTAGATGTCCAAATCTCTGTGTGAGTTTCCTCACACAAAGGAAGAGTCATAATAAAAACAAGGAATGAAAGTATTTTTAAGTCAGGCTGGATTGTTTGTTCACACAGTAAAACCTTCGTTTATAACTCTCACTGCTCTTAAAATAGGTACATAGAGGAAGAGGACAACTTTGGAGAATTGACAAAACTTGGCTGCTCAGGCACTAAAGCTTCAGATTTGTGTAGTCTTTTCATTTCAGACTACCTTGAAGACACAGCTCAAACATAGACAGAATCCAGTCTTTTCTTTAGTAGTGGTAGACACTTCTCTGAAGAAAACCCGCACAACTCTAACTTGGTCCTTCCTGGACTGAGACAAGGGGTCATTTGGATGGGAGCAGTATGCAAATTATCAAGTTTTTCTCATTTACTATTTATGAAAACTATTCCATGAATATTGGCAAGCATTGCCTAGGGATTGTTTTTTTACAGAGAAATAAATAAGCCTTCGAGAAGAAAATTAACCAAACCTCTAGTGTATTAATACTTTCAACACTCAAAGAATTATTTTTTAAAAAATTGCTTGGAACAAATGGTTTTCTTAAGTACAACGTAATCAACCTGGGTGGTGTGCAGCCAAATCTTCCCTTCTGCCTTGAACTTTGATGAACAAGAACTTTGTTCCAGCCGAGCCTTTTCCTGTTGTAGCTGTAGTGCTTTTAAAACCTACCCAGAAGAGACATACCAGCATCTGTTGCTAGAAACTTACTCCCACTTAGTCAGGGCTTTATAGCCTGCACCTGCACTAATGAGTCAGGAGGCTCCCACTTAGCAGCTCCCAGCAGATCCTTGTTCCTGGGATCAATTATCACTGTGATACAGTAACAAATAAACCGTAATTGCTCATTTTACTTGTAGAAAAAGCTCTTTCCAGACAGTAAAAATTAAAGAAGGCGTTTTGTGGTGAGGTCAGGATTTAGAAATTCCAAAGAGCTATCCAAGATCTTGGGCTGATTGTTTTCTTTAAGATCTGTTCTGTATTACTGAGCTTTGCCTCAGTGTAAGGAGAGTTAAATCATCTGCATATTAAACCGCATTTATTCCATATTATTATAGCTCCTCTGTTGAGAACTGCGTTACTGATAAGGAGTTAAACCATTAGCTCCTGAACAGGGGTCCGTATACCACAAAGAGTCTACAGCCACTACAGAATGGTGTGCACCTTCGGGAAGAGCAAGAAGCTGTTACAGCAAATCACAGTGCTCTCATGAGGTCTGACTGATATCTGGTGCCATCACTACCAATGAAGATGGTAGGAAGCTTAAGAAAAAAATTGTAGACTAAAATCTTCCCTAGAGCAGAGAAGATGTGATCAGTGAATTCCATAATGTGGAGCAAGGCAAGTTATTTTCATTATAATTATTAAGTTATCTTTTATTGGACGAAGTTGTGTGGCAAAATGTGCTAATTCCAGCCAAGAGTGGCAATCGCGGAGCAGTTCAATGTAAGCTTAGTGGGCAAGACTGCGATGTAAGGGCCAAAGGTCCAAATACAGAGCAGTATTGGAGAGGACTGACCAGTAACATAACTTTTCAGCAGCTAAATGCAACTTCTCTGCACGCTATTCTAAGCATTTTGTGGCTAACTCAATCCCTTGGTACATCTTTTGAATGGATTCAGAGGTACAATTTGGCTTCAAATAAAACTAAATAGGTAGTATCTACTATGGATTAAAAGTAGATAAGGAACACCTAATATAGATGAAACTAGATGGGGAGTATCTAGTATAGATACAACTAGACAAGGAGCACCTAATATAATATCTAATAGTACAATAAAACTTGACAGGTAGTATCTAATATGTAAATGAGTATGTGGTGGGTATACAACTTTCATGATGAAGGTATAGAGACCGTCTTCCAGTTATCTCTTAGAGTGGCTTCCTTTCTCACCAACACACTCCAAAACATAAATTACCCAGAGCCTTACAATACTGTCTTTGCTTGGAGAATACTCACAAAGTCAGGGTGGTAAAAGATCTTATGTGAAAACCGCAAACTGATCAATAGGGAAAGTGCAGTGTTACTCTAAAGCTTCAATATCCTCCTCCAGCCTCAAGATCTACTCACTGGGGCAAATGGTTCTTCCAAACCTGTTCCAGCCATTCACACAGTAGATGTTATTTGGTACAGTCCCACTCCAGCCATGTTAGTCCCTGTCATGTAAGTGGACTTTAGTACAAGGGAAGGTGTCAGAACGTCAAAGCCAGACTAAGTTGCTTGAACTGCACTGAAGTAAAAACAAAAATAAAAAAAAATATTCGATTTCTAAATCAACATTTCTTGTCTAGGATGTCTGACTGAATACAGATCCACAGTCTAGACAGAAAAAACCCCAGCATAGTAGTGAGGACACTGTTTAGAGAGCAAGGGAGCCTTGGCTGGTTTTAGATCTAACATTACTGCGTGATGTTTAGCAGATCACTCTGACCTGTTCCTCAGTTGCACTTCAACATTTACTAGTATGTGGCTAGCTCTCTATAAAGCAGAGAAGATAAAATCCATAAGAAACTATAAACTGCTCAAATGACATCGTCATGAAAAATACATTATAGGACAGAATTATTATAACTATGGGATATGTGTTAGCATCTGTATTTTTAAAAGAGCAAATGCATTACTCTGTGGTTTTTTTGTTTGTTCTTAGCATTCTCTAGTGATTTGTGTCTCCTGACATCATTCTTGGATTGTATGAGTTCTTCCAAAACAGAAAAGTAACCAAGCTTTGTTATATAATAAACGATATTTTAATGAAAGTGGAGCATGAGTGGAAAAACTAGACCGTCAAGCCTTCTTTGGAGATGTACTCCAGATCAAGTTCTACAGGATGCTTCCTAAATCCTACCCTAGCTCCCTGCAGCAGTGCTAAAGTGAAAGTCTGGGAAGCAGTCAACATCATTTACTGCATCCTACTCTATGTTTTCTCTCATCTGCGGTTCGTAAATAGCTGAGGAGATCTGTGTGATCAGGCTGTTATTCTTTCTGTTGAAGAGTCAGTTAAAGTCGCCTTCTCTCCCTTTATTTTGCCATAAATTTAAATGAAAACCCCATACATATCTCCCTGTTTGTTGCGTAAATAGTTTGAGCTAATGTGTCTACAGTCTCAGTGTTCTTCCTCGTTGCTTCAAGAGATTTACCAGAACATAAACTCAGACAAGCACTGTCAGAGAAAAAATGGCAGAAAATCTATATCACCCTCACAGACATTTTTCTTTTATATCCTGGAGGCAGAATTGGTCAACTGATCATGTGCTCCAAGACTTAAAATATTATTAATCAAGAGCTTGCTCCAGTACTTTTTACAGAACACACCTTAAATTATCCATATGCAAAATGTTGTAAAGATTAACTATTTAGGAAAGTCCTAAAAGAGACAGTGCACAGATTTGTTTTATTATTTTATTTTAATGCTACAGAGATTTAACATATTTCTTTTCCTTTCTATAGTTTGGAATTAAAAATCACAAAGCAACCCAACACGTTTTCATCCAGGACTGAATTTCCAAGGCTTGGACATCTTCTCTGACTTTGATTCCGTGTTCTTGTGCAGAATATGTCAAAAAACACCACGGAGAACTCAACTAGCGCTCACTCGGTTCCTCTAGGTCTATTCCTGGGAAGCATTTCACTGACCACCATTGTCATGAATATTTTAGTACTCTGTGCTGTGAAAACTGAAAAGAAGCTGCAAACAGTTGGCAATTTATACATTGTCAGCCTCTCTGTCGCAGATTTTATAGTTGGTGCGGCCGTTATGCCCCTGAATATTGTTTACCTCCTAAGCCCGATGTGGCCTCTGGGCTTACCGGCCTGTTTGTTCTGGCTGTCAATGGATTACGTGGCCTGCACTGCGTCCATCTTCAACCTCTTCATACTGTGCATTGACCGTTACCGCTCAGTTCAGCAACCGTTGCAGTATCTCAAGTACAGGACAAAAATGAGAGCATCGCTAATGATCCTGGGAGTTTGGTTGCTCTCTTTCATGTGGGTCATTCCAATCCTAGGCTGGCACGTTTTTGCTAATAACGGGCAAAGGCAAGTCAAGGAAAACAACTGCGAAACCGAATTCTCAAAAGTCACCTGGTTCAAAGTGCTGACAGCCATCGTCAACTTCTACCTGCCCTCCATTGTCATGTTATGGTTCTACTATAAAATATTCAGAGCGGTTCGAAAACACTGTCAGCACCGAGAGCTCATCAAGGGATCGCATCGGTCTTGCTCAGGCCAAAACTCCACGCATCACAGTAAGATGAAGGACGAGCGAAATATTTGCCTCCAAAAGCAAATCTTAGATGAGAACAGCCCTGCCAAAGACAAGCAAAGCTCCCCGCAGCCCAAAAATACAGAGGCAGAAGTTCACTTCAGTAATCCTGACACATCTTCGAAGGCGTTCGTTAGCAAGAGTGATAGGAAAGTCCTTAAGTGGAGCTGTTTTCCTCTCACTACTGCCCCGTCCGAGCAGGGCCTGGATAAAGTAGGAAAAACGTGCGTGTACGTAACAAAAGAGAAGGGAGCTGAAGAGGAGCCTTGCTCGCAGGACAGTGACTCCAGCGACGCCTCAGACAACCACACTTTCACAGAGGAGATGACCTGCAGAGAGCACTCCGAACCTAAGTCTAACAGAGCCTGCAGTCCTCAGGGAAAGACTGAGAGCAGGGATTTCAGAGGACTGACTTACCTGCGGAAAACCTGGCAAAGTCTGCATATCCAGTCCAAAAGGCACATCCAAGCACTGCATGGGAACAGGGAGAGGAAGGCAGCGAAGCAGTTAGGGGTCATAATGGCAGCCTTTATGCTCTGCTGGATTCCCTACTTCGTATTCTTTATGGTAACAGCTTTCCACAGCCAAAAACATTTTTTGAAATTACACATGTTCACAATATGGCTTGGCTACGTCAACTCCACCTTAAATCCATTCCTGTATCCTCTTTGTAACCAGAATTTCAAGAAGACATTCAAAAAGATCCTTCACATTCGCTGATACTGGTCTGATTTTTCTGAGCTGTAAAAGCAGCTCAAGAATTCAACCAAACAGAATGTTCCAGTTTCAAAGCCAGACACCGTGGGTAAGGCAAAAGACTTTGGAAAACTGTAATTTATAAACAAGTGTTATTAAAAGTGGGAAATGTGCATTTAACAGCTTTAACACATTTGAAAAAGGAGTAATTTAGATCAGAAATCTGAAAAACTCAGAACTCTTACAACTGTTGTACATATTTTACAATTTGAGATTACCTCTTTCATCAGAACAAAAACCGGAGACGCAAACAGAGATCTTCAGTGATTATAAATTATTCAGCTACAGAAAAGGAAGAAATAATGTTCCTGTGAGTGGCCAGATATATTTTTCTCTTTCAACTTACTCCATTAAAGACAGGAGCATGTTGCTTGTCAAATGGGATCTACACGTGGAGGTACTTTGCATAGTCAAAGAAAGAAGCTTCAGCTGTTTAAAAATATCTACCCTATTTATTTATAGCTTCCCCTAAAGCAGAAACTTTCTTGAAACATCAAGTCACATTGTAACCTGCTGTACCTCTTTGATATCATGCTTGCTTCATTTATACCTCTACATGGTAATGTCACTGAGAAGTAAAATAAAATAGTATTTTTATGTCCTAGAAATTCTGCTGAGATTTTCCATACTCTACCTACTATCACTCGAGCTGATTATAGACTACGTATGTTTTCTTGCCTACAAGCTGGCGAATAACCCAAGCACGCAGCGGCAGTGCTCATCCATAGATCTCTATCCTGTAATAGGCAAATTCTTCCTACTATAATGAGGCAAACTCATGAGCAGCAACTCAAGCTTGCAAACCAGAAAATAAAATACGTGAAGTCTGTTTACCTTTCCTATCCTTTCTATTTAATTGCACTTTATAAATCATGCTGCAGATGCTGTAAGATGTTTCAGGAGAAATACCCAGTTGGGGTTGGAAGGGATCTCAGGAAGACAACCTACAACTCGAAGCTGGGCTGGCTTTGACATGACGTTGTTCAGGGCTTCGTCTGAAGGACAAGCAGCTATAAAACCAGTTTCATGTGGAAAAGCTGGGTGGCAGCCTAGACAGAGAATCTTGTTAGCTACAGATACGTTAGTTTTAATCCCAGAACCAGATAATTTCAATGGCTAAAGTCTCATTTGTACACATTGGTGAATTGATGTAAGCCTTTTCCACGCTTTTGGGCAAGGATGATTCCAGAGGCCTCCTGAAGTTGCGAATGTCAGAAGAATGTCCTCCCATTCATCTTGTGCCGATGAATTTACCACTTCCTGAATGCTTTCTTCCTTCTGAAATTGCTCAGTTAGCTTAACAAGGAAGTTCTGACCGAATTGGAGCTCCTTCAACTGAGTACTGTCAAAGAGTTTGGTAGAATGTATTGAAGTGATGCTCTGTGTAATATCTTTATTATATCAGAAGTGAAAAGAAAAAGATAGTTTAATGGTTGGAGGAGAAATTCTCAACTCTTGTGTCCTTAATTAACGATCTTGAGGATAGTTTAATGGTTGGAGGAAAAATTCTGAACTCTTGTGTCCTTAATTAATGATCTGGAGCTAATGAGAGTCCCTCGGTGCTATGTGTGCCTACTGAATAAAGTATGAAAAGGCTTAGAGTTATGATGCAATCCTCAGGATAATGTTTGTATGATGCTCATAGATTTTGGATACAGTACAATAACTGAATGCAAAGTATTCCTGTCTGGTTTACTTCTCTGAAGTAAACACCTGAGTGTCCATAGCTGTATTTAAAGTACTCAATATTAAACAGAGCACTAATATATCTGCATTTTAATAAATTGGACAAATGTGCGAAAGGAATGAACTTCAATTCAGTCTGTTTTACTGTATCATACAGGGTTCAGAGATTAGTTGACTTTGGTCTCGAGTAGCATGCAGGAAAAACGGCAATTAGGGAACTCAAATCGAAGTGAAAAAAAAAAAAGGCAAAATACAGAACATAGAAGCAGCAAAGTTCATTCCAGAATTCAGGCAACTTTTTCACTGTGGGAGCAGTATCTGCAGAGTAGTAAAATACATCTTCTTTTGGACTGCAGAGAAGCATCTGTTGAAACAAAAGCTCTAATCCAGTGGCTTTTCACCGATAATTGCTCAGATTCGCAGCCATTACAACATTTTTCTATTGTGATGTGCAACAGCAATTCTAGCCCAAATAGTTGATAATCTGGATGATCCCTGAGGAACTAAAAAAGCCTCACACTAAGTCAGCTAGAGCTATTAGTGTGCACTGCT
This sequence comes from Baryphthengus martii, assembly GCA_013396935.1. Lineage (NCBI taxonomy): Eukaryota > Metazoa > Chordata > Aves > Coraciiformes > Momotidae > Baryphthengus > Baryphthengus martii. The sequence goes on from VWZK01002983.1 coordinate 91,609, forward strand.
GAAACGCTCTCACCCAACTCAGCGTTATTAAGAAGTCTCTCCTCTTGGCCATGAAAATTGCCTTTTCCGGCTTTAAAATGTATTAATACATGAAACAGCAATCCAAACAAAACCAGTGAAAATCGGTCTAAAACTATGCTGATTATAACAAAGACCACCTCTGGTACAATTAAACAATCTTCAAACACAGAACAGCTCAATTTAGGCAAATAAAGCTGCCTTGCGATTTTTCATCTCCCTGCATTTGTAGCCATCATCTCAGTGATAACTGTCTTAATAATAGAGACAGGGGAAGTTGCCACAGTGGGCTTCTCTGATGTAATAGCCATAAAAAAATCATAATAAAACAGAGAAATGGGATACTGCCTATTTTAAACTTCCAATTAGCGAGGTACCCGACAGGATTTATCTGTTTATCTTACTGAATAGGCAATTGAAATGGCTCTGGGTGTAAGGGAAGCAGAGGAAAGCAAATTAGGGTAAAGAATGGAGAAGCCTACAACCACGTGGGGTCAAGCCTCAAGAGAATATTCCAGGTGTGGTTTCCTGTAAAATATTTGGAGTATTTTCCAGCTAATAAACAAGGTCAAAGGACACATAGCTTTAAGAGAACATAACAAATTTCTTGGAATTTCTTGGACTGGAATCCTGCTTTGATTAGAGAATAACCAACCTCACTTTTAAGAGGCAGAGAAATAGAGGCTCACAATTTTTTTCTGTGCCACTGGTGACATCTGGTGGGTAATGACAAGAATTCTGGGCTTCTGCCTCAAATACTATGTATCATGGAAGTTCATTAGAGGAGGGGTGCAATTAGCAAGTGGATCCTGCATCTAGCACAGGATTTTTACCGTATTATTTTCAGGAAATGTGGCACTCAACTCCCCACAATGAGAATTCTATACATAAATATTCACTTTTGTTTATTCATTAAGTACAATGACAGAATTATTCAATTTCATCAAATTCTTTGTCCATTAAGGATTAGAAGACAGGAAGAGCAGTTAATGTTAGCACTGTGTCAGAAATAGCTAAACATCTGGTAAGTTTAACGTTTCCATTTTGGACAATATTTGTATCTCTTACTGTTTTGTTCTGTCTATCATGATACCTTGTGTTTAAAGTTTGATCTATTCCAACTCCATCTTCTCCACAGTAGCTTACATAAGGCTTCCATTAAATCCCCTTCAGCTTTCTTTTCTCCCCAGGAAGCAAACCCAGCTCTCCCAGCTGCCCGTGCCCTGTGCTCCAGAACATAAAGTGACGCTCTGCTGGCCTCCTCTTGGTTTGGGATCTCTTGTACCGGGAAAGTTGGAGGGGAACAGAAAACTGGACACACCACTCCAGACAGAGTCACAGGACTGCGGAGTAGAGGGAAATAGTCATACCTGACCTGCTGGCCATGTTTTCACTCCTCAGCACCAACATGGTTATTTCTCATAGCTGCAAAGGTGCATTGCTCGCTCACACTGCATCCCCAAATGTTTTTTTACTAGAATATCAGGACCACATTCAAACCAGAACACACTTGTGCAGATTCAAACACCAGTGGAAGACGTTTTGTATTTCATACCGTTCACATGTTTTACTGGTGCCACGAGCGGTGAAACGACCACACCTCACTTCACACTGGCTCGTCTATTTGCACACTCGTTACACACGGCTGCAGCCTGGGGAGACGGGGCCGGGCTCCAGCGAGTGCCAGGGCCCACCACCGCCACCCCGGGACCTGTGCCCGCCCCCCCAGAGTGCGGTGAGGGCGGGCGAGGCCCGGAGATAAGGCCGGGGCACTGGGCTGCGGGGCCAGGGCGCCCAGGTGAGGTTGGGGTCCTGAGATACGGCGCTGCGGCACTGAGGTGAAGCTGGGACCCCGTACTGACCCTGGAGTATGGGGCCCGGAGCCTGAGGAGAGGGGCTGTGATACCGAACTACGGCTGGNCGAAGAGGGGGCGGTGGGTTAGCCGCCGTGCGTGAGCTGCGGTGGGTGAGCCGGGCAGGCCGGCCCCGAGCGCCACGGGCCGTTTGGTGCCGGTGCTGGGGCGTGAGGAGCGGGGAGGGCTTTTCTGGAACCTCAGAGAGGCGGGGGGAGGG